>PVLC010002378.1:0-109375 GCA_004027655.1 Graphiurus murinus | reverse complement strand
AATATAGTCTTTTTCTCAAGACACCAGGAAAAAAGAAAAGGTGAAGGGGGGGGTTGAATGAAAAAAAACTTACTTAAAAGCTAGAGAGGCTACTCATAGCATTGGAGGTGCCTCTTCAGACCTATGATTGACTCTTCTCTGTCATCTGATGCATATTATAGTTACAGTGGAAAGTGTGGAAAATGGAGTTAATTCCTGCAAGCAAATGGATTTTCCAGATGTTCTAAATTTTTGGAACCTCTTAGAAGGTTGCTTATAGTACATTATATTCTTTAAGATAGTATTTGGTAAGGCTCTGCTACAAGAATTTAGTCATACAACAGACACGTGTTTAGCACCTTCCACCAGGTACCATGCTGGCGCTGGGGATACAGTGATGAACAAAACAAAGTCCCTGCTTCCAAGGAACTTACTTTCTAGTGCGGGGAGGCAGGCAGTAAACAATTACAGAAAGCTAAATATACACTATGGTGTGTAGCAAAAAACATGGCAGGTGTATGGCCAAAGAAGACCACTCAGTAGGTCCAGGAGGTGAGATGAGAGTAGCTAAAGGCAGAGTAATGAAATAGGTAAGAAACTGACAGGCTCTGGATGTATTTTTAAGGGAGAATGGACATGATTTGTTGTGGGGTATGAGAAAGGAAAAAAAAACAGAGATTATAGCAAGATTAAAGGATACAAGGTTAATATACATAAATTCACTGTATTCCTAATACAGATGCTCTCTGGCTTAGAATAGTTAATT
Source organism: Graphiurus murinus (assembly GCA_004027655.1). Lineage (NCBI taxonomy): Eukaryota > Metazoa > Chordata > Mammalia > Rodentia > Gliridae > Graphiurus > Graphiurus murinus. The sequence continues at coordinate 108,630 of PVLC010002378.1, read as the reverse complement.
TAAGAGTCTGACTTTATTCTGGCGCAACCAGTTATGGTTTAGTAGAAACCATACTTTGAATTTTGATCTTTCCCTAGACCAGTGATATATGGCATGATGCTCTCTTGCTGCTGGCAGCAGCAGGAAACTGTGGCTCCCAGTCAGTCAACAATCACGAGGGTAAACAAGTGAAACCACAGTGTACTGTGTTGCTAATGTGTGATGTCTACTAGGTTAGGGGCACTAAATGCATTTTTGACTTACGATATTTCCAACTTATGATGCTTTTGATGGGTTCATCTGTATGTAATAATTGCAAGCTGAGGGGCATGTGTACCAGCATTAAGTAATTGAAATTTAAAATTAAAAACACAACATTCATATTAGCATAAAAATTAAATATTTAGATATAACCCTAAAAGAAATTTACAGGGTCTATATAAGGAAAACTATAAAATCTTGACAAAAGAAATCACAGGATTTCTAAGCAAATAAATAAATCATCCATGTTCCTGGATAGGAAAGCTTAGTACTGTTAAAATGCCAATTCTTCTAGACATGATCTATAGATTAAGTGTACTTCAATCAAAATCCCAGCAAGTTGTTTTGTGGATATTATCAAACTGATTCTAAGTTTATATGGGGAAGGTGAAAGACCCAGAATAGCCAGCACAATACTAAAGAAGAACAAGAAAATGAGAGGTCTGACATTATCTGACTCTAAGACTTATTATAATACCATGTGGTACCGGTGAAGAAAGACACAAATAGGCAGATGGACGACCATACAGAGCCCAGAACTGAATGACATACAGTAGAGTCACCTGATCTTTCACAAAGGAACAAAAGCAATTGAGTGGAGAAAGACAGTCTTCTCAACTAATGGTGCTAGAACAACTAACTGGATGTTCACATGCTGAAAAATGGACTTAGACATTGACACTGCACCTTTCACAAAATTATCAAAACATATCATTGACCTAAATGTAAAACACAAAACTAGAGAACTTCTAGGAGACAACACAGGAGAAAATCTAGGTGACCTTGGGTTTAGTGTTGAGCTTTTAAACACAACACCTAAAGTAGACACTAGTCTAAATCAGACTATTAAAATTTAAAACTTCCATTCTACAAAAGACAAGGGTGAAAACACCAACTACAGACTGGGATAAAATATTTGCAAAACATATCTGTCAAAGGAATTGTATTCAAAGTATACAAAGAACTTGTAAAACCTAACAAAAAGGAAACAAAAAAATAGATGATCTGAAGAGACATTTCACTAAACATACAGATGGCCTATAAATACATGCAAAGATGCTCAACATCATGTCAAAAGGAATTGCAAACTTAAAAAATGAGACACTACGGTGCACCTATTAGAATAACTAAAACCCAAATAATAATTCCATGTTGACAAGGATGAATATTGCTAAGTAAAATAAGCCAATTTGAAAGGGCTACATTCTGTATAATTCCAGCTATATAACATTCTGGAAAAGGTAAAAGAAACTGAAGAGCAGGGCATGGTGGCACACGCTTATAAACCCAGTACTCGGGAGGCTGAGACAGAAGGGTCATAAGTTCAAGGACAGCCTCAGCAAATAATAAGACTTTCATCAACCTAGCAAAATCCTGTTTCAAAATAAAAATAAAATAGGGCTGAGGGTGTGAGGGTGTGGCTTGGAGTTAGAATGCTCCTGGGTTCAATCCCCAGTCTCACACACACACACACACACACACACACACACACACACACACACAAACTAGAGAAAGTAAAAAGTTCAATTGCTCCAGTAGCAGAGGATGGGAGTGGGCAGAGAGATAAACAGAGGAAGCACAGGGGATTTAGAGGGCACTGAAACCATTTTGTATGCAATGGTGGGTATATGACATTATTCGTTTATCAAAAGCCAGAGAATTACATATTAAAAAGAATGAACCCTAATGTGAACTATGGATTTAAGTAATCAGTATTGGTCTATTAATTATGATAAATGTACCATACTAATAAAAAATGTTAATAATAAAGGAAATACTGTGCTGACCTGAGGCTTAGATGAGAAATACTATTATCAGCTCAACTGTGTAAATCTAAAGTTGTTCCATAAAAATAAAGTGTGTGTGTGCGTGTGTGCGTGCATACGCGCGTCCCTGTGCGTGTGTATACACTCATTCCAAGCCTTTTTGGCTTGGGCTTCAGAATGAATAGAGTTGCCATTTGCTGACATGGGAAAAACTGTTGAAAGAGCAAGTATACTGGGCAAATCAAGAATTCTTTTTGGACAGGCTATCTGAGATGCACATGGATGAATTTTAGCAATATAATATTAAGTATACATTGTGAGCCTCAAAAGCTTACATATCTTTTTATAAAGTTAAAAACATCTAAAATAAAGCAAGTCCTAATTGAATATGGATTCAGGATGACTTACCTCAGGTCAGTAGAAGAAGGAAAAGGAGGGGATTCATAATATTAGATGTTGGTTATTGTTAACAGTCTTTTGTTTTGAGTAGTTGGTTTGGAGGTACTTATTACATTATTAATAACTAAAAAAATAAATAAATAAGACAGGCATGAACTAATAATGAGAATATATCTCTCATGAAATAAAGATATGCTTATTCCAATTCTGTGCAGCTAAGATATATTTTAAAAGGTCCAGCAAGCTGCATGAAGCTTCCTTTGATTCTAACTTGAATGCATACCTCACCAACTCCTACAGCAAGTATGTTTTGTATCACATCCTATAGTATGTTGTTTTAAATGTAAAGGTCTTGCCTCCTTCCCAAGAAAATAAATATTTCCTACTTCACTAGGTTTCTGTTCAACTAAGACCAAAACCACCCGCCTACCTGTGATGGCTGAGGGAAGCAGAGATGGATGTAGGCACCACAGTCTGTAACCCTTCCCCTTCAATCTCAGTACCGACTAGGCAGATGAGTTGGAGTTCTCGTAATCCGACACAGTTTACTTCATGCCAACTTTTACCTGAAACATTGAATAGACAATAATGTTTATCAAAAACAAATGATAAAAATTCCAAACTTCTACCTAACACTCAGCGGAGCAGACTTCATTCATAATACTAACTTTTCTCTTTACTTTTCTAGCCTTTTCTGTTACTTATTTCCAATGTAAATGAATAAAGAATACAAAATTAAGTGGCAAAATTAATAGCAAATGCATAAGTGATTGCTTATAATATGTCAACAATGATATATCCCAACCCAACTGTTCAAATCCCCACCTCAGCCCCAAGAGCAAAAAAGGACAAACAACTTACTCTCCATGAGGTCCAAGTAAACCAAGAATGCTATATAAACTTGGGTGGCATCTCCGATATCTAATTCCATCATTTCTAAATACTGAAAATCAAAGTGTAATTGTCAAATACAGAAGGATCTCAATGTTTGCTTTCAATCAACAAGTATGTACTATGTATATATTATGTAAATATATAAAACAATCTTCTAGATTTAGTGGAAGTTGAACTATAAGGTCTGACCTGACTCTAAAGAATCTGCAACTGTTAGATTAAACACATGCATTCAGTATTCCCTCCAATATTCACAGGAACTTGGTTCCAGGACCTCCCCCCAATACAACTCTACAGATTCCAAAATTCAAGAATGCCTTCATAGGACCTGGAAAACACTATGTTAAGTGAGATTAGTCACAAATAGTAAAAAATCGGATGCTTTCCCTAATTTGCAGAAGCTAGGAAGAAAGTGGGTCATAGGAGGGACTCTAGACGAAGAAGAAAAACCTTAGACAAGCAAAGAAAGTGACCTGTCTGAAGGTGATGGTAGGGGAAGAGGGAAACACCCTAATGCTGATGAAGAAACTGAAGCATAATGAAACCAAGTAAAAACAAAACAAAAAAAATGAGGCAAAAGGAAATCAAGTAACTCACACCAAATAACAAAGCTGGTAAGTGAAAGAACTCAGAAAGTCTAAATCTTTTTTTTTTTTTTTTTTTTTTTTTAGGAACAAAGGCAAAAGTTTTATTATAAGGAAAAGGCACAGGTACACAGGGGAAAGGGCACAGGTCACCTCAGGTCAGGAATCTCCGGGATCACCAAAAGTCTAAATCTGAGTCCATGCCCCTAACCACCTTGCTGCTCTCCTTGCTGTTGTTTTTCTTTGTATGGCCCTGAATAACATCTCCATACTGTTTCTTTGCGGAGGGAAAGGGACAAAGCAAGAAGATAAAACCAAGCAAGAGAAGATAAATGAAAAAAATGTTCACTCTTTGCAGGGTTGTATCTTAATTTTTTTCCTCTTGACTGTTTTTAAATAATTATCTATGAATTATTGCTCTCAAACAAGAGTGCAATTCTAGTAACGTACCATTCTAGTCCCTGAAATTTCTACAAATCCGATCTCCATTCATTGTTTGGGGCATTAGTGATACAAGACAGAAGCAAGCAAGGGGGCTACCTTTAATCTCCCTTGATGCAAATACAGGAAAATATAATGTGAATAGCTCTATATTCAAACTTTTCCAAGAAATGTAAAAATAAAATAAAATACGGAATCTGCATCTGTGCAGAATCAAGGTGTGCACTTTGGGTTGAAGACTTAAGTGTAAATGTGACTGTACCTAATCTTTATTACTGTGGACTCCTATATCTTATCCATGGGTCCAAAACATCTAGCATGTTTACTGTGAGGACTGAATAACTTCAACCCCGAAAGGAGCTCTACCTAGATAGCAAAACGGATATTAGGGAAGTGTTTATTGAGGTCGCTGGATTGAGGGGAGTGGTTTAATATCTGGCCTTTTATGCATGGCTTTGGGCGGAGGTGGAGAGGGGGGCTGGAAAAGGCGCCAGAGCTAGGGATCAATTTATATATAAGCACACACACGACAGTGCCCGGGGCTGGCAGCTGTGCACTCGGGTCCCCTCGCAGAGGTCGGCGCGCACCCTCGCCCAAACCCGGGCGGAACGCGGCCCGGGAGTCCGCCCGCGACCGAGGCCAAACCCGGCGCCCGGCTCCTTCCGCGCCTCCTGACCTTAGGGTGGGTCGCCATCCAGGCGTCCTCGGGGGCCCACGAGCGAGCGCCCCCGCCATCGCGAACGCCGCCGGGGTCCAGACCGCTAGAGCTAGGGGTTGGCTCGGAATCGCCACACTCCGCCATGCTGGCCGCGCGGCGCTCCCGTGGTGCATCGCGACTTGGGTCCGACCAGAAACGCGGAGGCGCGCGCGACTGGGTTCCGCTTCCCGGCAGTCGGCGGCGCCCGACGCTGGGGGGAAAGTTGTCGCGGTTACTCCCTCTGACCCAGGCTGCTAGCACCTGCGGGAATGTGTCCTAGTTTTGCTCGGGTTGATTCAAATTTGGGCAGATTGCAGCGTGAAGAAGGTTCAGGAGTACCCTGAGCCCGGAATGCCTTAGCCCTCCTTAAGTCAGTGCTATGTGTAGCCCTCTTGAGAAAATGGGATATTTAAAACTTATGTTTGCATTCAGCATTGGACCCTTGTCTCAGATTCCTGGGAGCAGGAAAAAGGCCTTATTCAATGCTCTGCCGTAGGAGTTTAAGGTAGAGCCGTTTACCTTTTGAGATTAGAAGAAACACGAGTTTTTGAATGGGTGGTCAGAAAGATAGGTTACAGATCAACCTAAGCATGTAGCCTGGAAGCCAAGGACAGGAAGAGTTTAGACCTGCAGATAGGACATGGTGAACTATTTTTTGGATTTACTCTGAAGCAGGGAGTCCTTGGAGGCTCCAGTTGCTTTTTAATAGAATCACTCCCACTGAAGAGTTGAGAACGGACAGTTGGGGGCAAAGGTATCAGCAGGGGAAATAGGCGTCCTCGAATTAGACAGGGCAAGATATGACTCTCTCAAAATTCAAGCCCCAGGCGGGATAAGAACTTCAACTTCCAATCATGGCAGACTAAGATCCTGCTGTTGAAATCATCAGATAAGGACTTTAATGTGACTATTACAACGATCCTCAATAAGGTAAAAAAAAAAAAATGTTTTCAATAGATGAAAATCCCAGGAGATAAATAGGAAATCTCAGCAGAGAGAGGAAAAAACTAAAAATCAAATGGACATTCTGTAACTAAAGATTATAATTTCAGAAATTAAAAAAAAAAGTTTACTGGGTGAATTTAACAGCCAAGAGGACATTAGAGAAGTGAACTTGAAGGTAGAGCAATCGAAATCATCCAAGGTAAGAAAAAAGAGAGAGAGAGAAAATTAATTTTTAAAAGTGAATGAAGCCTTTCTGAGACTGGCTCATCTTACTTAGCATAATATCTTCTAGTTCTATTCATTTTTCTGCAAATAACATAATTTCATTCTTTATGGCTGAGTAAAATTCCATTGTGTGTGATGTGTGTGTGTGTGTGTGTGTGTGTGTGTGTGTGATATTTTCTTTATCCATTCCTCTGTTGATGGGCACCTAGGTTGGTTCCATAATTTGGCGATTGTGAATTGTGCTGCTATGAACATGGGTATGCATGTATCACTATAGTATTCTGACTAATTCTTTCAGAAAGATACAGAGGAGTGGAATAGCTCGTTTATGGTGGTTCTATTCCTAAGGTTTTGAGGAACCTCCATACTGATCTCCACAGTAATTGTACTAATTTACAATTGCACTAACAGTGTATAAAACTTCCTATTTCCCCACATCCTTCATCCTTGCCAGCATTTATTTATTATTGTTTGTATTATTGAAGATTGCCATTCTAACTGGAGTTAGGTGGAATTTCAGTATAGTTTGGATTTGCATTTCCCTGATTGCTAATGATGTTGACCTTTTTCTTTTTCTTTTCTTTCTTTTTTTTTGCCACTTGTATTTCTTCTTTTGAGAAGTGTCTATTCAGTTAAATTGCTCATTTTTTATTGGGTGTTAAGTTTTTGATGTTCTTTGTAAATTCTAGATATTACTCCTCTACCAGAGGAATAGCTGACAAAGATTTTTTTCCCATTCTGTAGGCTGGGAGGTGGGGAGGCGTAAAAGGATTGAGAAAGGAAACAGTTTAAATAATCTTATGTCCTTATGTGAAGGTATCACTATCAATCTCACCGACAGGGACAGGGAAGGAGGAGGAGGGAAGAAGGTGGGCTACAGAAGGAAATACACCACGTGCTGTGTGCATGTATGTTTGTATCACTCTGGCTTTCACTATGTTGTATAATTACAATGCACCAATAGAAGTACAAAAAATGAGTAAAGCCTCAGAGACTTGCTACATGACATTAAACAATTCAACATACATGTTATGGAATAGCAGAAAAAGAAAGAAAACAGGACATAAAGCCAGGTGCGGTGGCATACGCTTGTAATCACAATACATGAAGGGCTGAGACAGGAAAATCACAGGCCAGCCTTGGCAGTTTATGGAGACCCTCAACGACTTAGCAAGACCCTGTTTCAAGATCAAAAATAAAAAGGGCTGGGGGTGTAACTCAGTGGTAGAACACTCCTGGGTTCAATCCCAAGTACTAAATGAAAAAAGAAACAAGAAAGAAAATGGGACAGAAAGTTTTTTGAAGAAATAATGGGCAGGATTTTCCCTAATTTGATAAAAGACAGACATTTGCGAATACAAAGTGCTAAATGAACCCCAACTAAAATAAAAGCAAAGGAGCCCCCTCTGTTTCAAACTGTAAAAAGTCAAAGAAAAAGAGAAAATCTTGAATACGTCAAAAGAAACACAATACATTACACATAAGGGGAAGCCATATATGAGATTCATAAATTATGCTAGGATACTTCCCATTTCAAGAAATCATTAACCATCACCTCCATAAAGCAGGTAATACCCCCGTTTCCAAGAAGCAAATACCACAGAAATTAGTGGGCTCATTGAAGCACTGGACACTGCCACTAATTCTACTGGAAATAAATAACTCTTTCTCTCTGGACCCTAAAGATCTAAACCAGTTCATATGATGGTATTTATAGAAGCATTAAGAGCATTTTGGTGCTAATCTGAGTAGAATGGAAATTCTATAAATCAGTAACTAGATCTAATGGAATTGAATCCTGTGTGAACGAGGCTCAAACACCTTCAAGGGAAGATTTTCAGCTTAAATTTAAGAAGAAAAAAAGGCAGGGTGGAGGACAGAAGGATGAGAAAGAACATAAACTAAGCTGGCCATGGTGACACATGCCTGTAAATCCCAGTACTCAGGAGGCAGAGACAGGAGGATAGCATCCAGCCTCAGCAACTTAGTGAGTCCCTGTTTCCAAATAAAAAAATAAAATAAAATAAGGCTGGGGGTGTAGCTCAGAAATAGAATGTCCGTTGGGTTCAAAACCTAGTGCCAAAAAAAAAAAAAAAAAAAAAGCAACAGATGAATGCCATTCTTTGGCAAACAAAAACACTAAGTACTATTTCTTAGAAAAAGCCCAGTATATCCAAGTATTCAAACCTATGAAATGCTTCTGACTTTTAGTTTAAAAAGTTGATAAAGGAAAATGGAGTGCTGCTTGGCTTCCAGCCATGAAGCAATGAAGGGTTTTAAATAGGTCTTGTTGATTGGAAATGGATGCAGATGAACACAAAGGATTTGGGGATATTTTAACCTAGTATTTAAAGTATCAAAAATGGCTATCATGGCAATCTGGAGTGAAATACACCAGAGAAGTGGGTAGAGTTTCTGATGGACTGAAGCATTTCTCCTTTTGTAAATGCTTCAACAGTTCACTATATTAGAGAACCAAAGTGGATAGAAAAAAAGCTAGGTAATGACAAATAAAATTCCCTCCTGAGTATACTGGATTGAATCGAATTCTGTGTAATCTGACCCTTGCTGTGCTGATTTCCCAACTTGATATCCTGAGCCAGACCATTTTATTCACACACACACACACACACACACACACACACACACACACACATTTGTAAAGTCTAGGCAGAGACATATTAATTTGGTTAGAGTCTCAAGAGGAAAAGCAGATCCTGAATGGTGATGCAAATCTTTAGTGTGTTAAAAAAGAAAGAAGAACGGGAGGCTGAGACCGGAGGATCCGGGTTCGCGGCCAGCCTCAGCTACCCAGTGAGGCACTCTGCAACTTAGTGAGACTCGGTTTCAAAATAAAGAATAAAAAATAGGGCTGGGGGTATAGCTCGGAGGTAGAATGCCTCTGAGTTCAATCCCCAGTACCACAAAAAAAAAAAAAAAAAAAAAAAAAAAAAAAAAAAAAAAAAAAAAAAAAAAAAAAAAAAAAAAAAAAAAAAAAAAAAAAAAAAAAAAGAAAGAAGAAAAAGCTTTTACATGGTATCGTATAAAAATGATCTCCAGCCAGCCTCAGCAACTTAGCCAAGCCCTCTGCAACTTAGTGAGATCTCTGTCTCTAGCTGTTTATTCAACATCTGCTATCAACGTAAGTACTGAACCTCTCTGGGGAGTATGAAGCATAAACCCACATTGAAAAAAAATGTGCTATTAAAGTTGTTCCAAAATCTTCATAGTAGTTGTGTGGGATAGTGGATTATGGGTGTGTGTGTGTGCGTGTGTGTATTTCTTTTGTCCTGTTTTCCCCCATTTTCAACATTTTTCAATCATCAAGTAAAATAGATTTCAATAAATCATTGAATTTTAGAGCCTAAAAGACTAATCCAATCCTCCATACTCATGTTAAAATATCTCTTGCAGCATACTAACCTTGTTTCAAATGTCCCTCACTACTTTCTTCAACTTTGCCCTCCTCTCTTCCTCCCTCACTCCTTCCTTCCTTCCTTCTCTAAACCCTCCCGTGTAACATTGACTAGAAGTGATTCGATCTGATATTCCTGTCTTCTTCCTGATCTCAAGAGGAACACTTGCAGTCTTTCTGTGTGCAGGGGAATGTGAGAGAACGTGTTTACTTCCAACTTTACGTGGGAACTATTGGAATCGTCCAGGGACAGTGGAGATCAAGACATGTGTGTGCACAACCCTGACTTTCCATCCAACCAACGTCCTTGGAAAGAGTATTATAAGCAATGGCTATTCAAGAAATAGAATTGACTTTTATTTTAAATTTATTTTTTACAAAGTGACAGTCTTCTAACATTGCTTCTATGATGGGGGAAAATATCCCGAGATTGCCGTCACTGGTTTCTAAAATATTTATGGAACGAGTCTGCAAGTAAAATGGGGACATAACTTTTCCCAAGCTTCCCCTTCTTCCTGCCCACCCCACCCCCACACCCATATTTAAAATGATCTTCTACTGTTACATACCCTGGCATGACCTTTATATTCTCAATGATTGCATGAACTCTCTAAATTGACAACAGTTTTTTGTTGTTGTTGTTTGTTTGTTTTCTGTTTTGTTGTTGGTGGTGGTGGTGGTGTGGTGGTGGTGCTGGGTATCAAACCCAGGGGCATTCTACCTCCAAGCTACATCCCCACCCCTATTTTGGTTGTTGTTGTTGTTGTTTTGAAACAGGGTCTCATGAAGTTGCTGACAACCTTGCTGAATTGCTGAGGCTGGCTTTGAAGATCCTATTCTCCTGTCTCAACCTCCCAAGTACTGGGTTTATAGGTATTTGCAAATAGGTGTTTCACCAGTTATATGGCTAGGAAAACTTTGATTTAATCTATGGACTAGACTATGATTCTAGAGAACTCTGTGAAGCCAATTTCATTATAATATCACTAGAGGCCATATAGGGCCCAGCACTGGTATAGTTTTAGCCACGTCATCATTTGTTGAAAAAACACACTCAGATAAGCTGAGGACTTTAGATAACAGAAGAAAAATAAGACAGAAATGTAGTGTCCTTGCTTTAACCCCCCCCCCATAAAGCAAATTAATGATGACTATTAAACCAGGTATTTTGAAGGCATGAGGGTCTTGGTCTGGTAAATTGAGTGGGACAAAGGGCAAGAAAAGAAAAGCAGATAAAAACAAGATGGAAATCATCTCTGTGAAACCCTTCTAATTGTCCCTCCATCACTGTCGCCCTGAAGAAGTGATGACTCCTTTCTTTGTCCCTCTGCTGTGCCTGGTACAAACTTCTGTCAAGCTGCTTCCAACAGATGTTTAACTGAGCCTCCTCTTCCAAACTGTGAGTCCCTTGAGAGCACACTTTGTTCCTACAGGAGGATGGAGAGGAAGGAATGTCTGCGACCTGCTAGATAAGAGTTTAGGGCAGAAGACATAGATTTGGAGAATGAAATCACCCCAGGAGACCACAAGGACCAGAAAGTAGCACATGGTAGAAGGGACACCCACCAACGGAAGGGACTTGCAGACAAGTAGAATCAGAGGAAACCAAGGAGAAGAGATTATGTAACAGAGGTCAGGGAAGGTGAGAACCAAAAGAGAGTTCACTGAATTTGCCAATACTGAAGTCATCTGTGGGGTTTGCCAGGACAGCCTCAGTGGAGAGGGCCAGAGCCACATCGCCTGTGGTGGGGGAGATGGGAGATGAAGAAGTTGAGAAAGAAGTATAAACCTTCCTGTTGTAGTCCACTTATTCATTGCTATGACCAAAATACCTGACAAGAACAGTTTAGAGGAGGAACGAGTTATTTGGCTCATGCTTTTAGATGCTCAGTCCATGGTTGGCTCCAAGGCAGACACCATGGCAACTCGTCTCCTGGCAGCTGGAAGGGGTGGGGGGGGGCAACCAGGGACAGATATAGTCCTCCAAGTGATCTAACTCTTCCAGCTGCATCCCAGCTGCCTAAACTACCATCCAGGAATCCATTTATTACTAATCCCCCAGTGGATTTATCCACCGATGAGATGACAGCTTTGATTTTCAGCTATTTCACCTCTGAATATTGTTACACTAGGGACACATCTTCGACATGTGGGCCTTTGAGGGATAACTCCAAACCAAACCATAATTCTCCCTTTCAAGAAGCTCGGCAAAAAGAGAAGATCGCTAGGAGGAGACCGAGGTTCGTGAGAAATTGTTCGAAGGATGAGAGAGGACTGACTAGGGTCTTAGATGAAGGAGTCGGTAGAAAGGGACAAATTAAAGATTCAGTGGAGAGAAATGATGGAGAAAATCGTGGCCGAGAAAGAGAGCAGATGGGATCAAAGGCACCAAGGTAAAGAGGTGGACTAGGGGACGTGGTTTGAGAAGGGCGTGCGGAGGGGGTGGGATAAGGGAAGCCATGGTCTTCTGAGCGAGTGAGGGGATCAGAGGAAAGTAGTGAACGCTCCTAAGAGTTGAGAGAAGGACTGATATGACTAGACTAAGACCAAGACTACAGGACAGAGCTGAGCGCTAGCTAGGATTGCTGGTCGTGACTGCAGTGGTATTAACCCCTGTCCCCCATAGATCAAAAGATACATGACTTCACCAAGAAGGAGTATTTCATGACTCATGCTCCTATGTTATCTTTACAAGTAAATATCCTGCCTGGAGTTGTAATCGCAGTATATGGGAGGCTGAGACAGGAAGGTCCCCAGTTGGAGGCCAGGCTCAGCAACTTTGGGAGACTCAAAATAAAAACATAAATGGGGCTGAGGGTGTTGCTGGAAGGTAGAAAACCCCTGGGTCCTATCCCCAGTGCGTGTTTGGGGGTGGGGGGACGGGAGGGTAAATATCTTTGAGGAGTGCATCCTAGAAAGCTCATTTTATGTGCTAATTGCTTTCTTCCTTCCCAGTTTCTTCTCTCTCTTCTTTCCTATACCGATGGATTTTTCCCTCTCTGAGTTACTCTTTGTTAGTTTGGGTCATTAGGGAAAAAGAAAACTAAGTGAATCTCCTGTTCACACCCACCCTCACGTACAGCGGGCTTCAGAACAGAGTCCCATAAGGAGCTTCTTCTTCTTCTTTTCGGGGATCCGATCTGCCTCTAAAATTCTCCAAGTCTTCAAGTTTGGTGTTACTGGGTGTTGACTCAGTCAGGAATAAACTTCAGGAGAAAGGCAAACATTCTGCCTTTGTGGTAGTTAAAAATTGTTTATCATAGCTGCGAATCCTTGCGGGGGGGGTGACTTTCCATTTTAGAACCCTATTCATGTGTCAATAGGTGCATTATGAAAAACTGGATACATTGCATCACTGTGAAGGACTTCAGACTGCGGTTTGCAAAAGCAGAATAAATGTTCTTGGGGTTGTACCACTTATGTGTACACACACACACACACACACACACACACACACACACACACACACACGCCCATTGGCAGACACGGCCACACCTCACAGCAGCTCAGGGAGAAGCCACAGACCTCAGTCGTACAAGCTGAGCCTGGAGTAGAGGAACTTTCCAGCAGGACTCGGACAGACAGCCCCCCCGCCGCCACGACAGTTGGCGCAGGTACGCGGAGCGCACCGGCGACAGGGCCTGGGCGGGGCGGCGGTGGCGGGAGGGTCCTGCAGCTGCACGAGCCGGTGCCACCCGCATCCCCTGGCGCCCCGGAGCCGCCGCCGCCCCCCGCCGGCCTCCGGCGCCCCCGGGCAGCCGGGCTCCCCGCTCGCCCTGCACCTCCCGCCGCCGGCCCCAGCCCGGAACATGGCTGCGCGCCCCGCCGCCTCCCTCGCCTGGTCGCTGCTGCTCCTGTCCTCCGCCCTGCTCCACGGCGGCTGCAGGGCGCGCTTCGCCGCCGAGCCGGACTCGGAGGACGACGAAGAGGAGGCGCCGGTCTTCCCGGAGTCGCCCCTGCAGAGACCCACGGTGCTCGTGGCCATCCTCGCCCGAAACGCTGCGCACACGCTGCCTCGCTTCCTCGGCTGCCTGGAGCGGCTGGATTACCCCAAGAGCAGGATGGCCATCTGGTGAGCGGCGGGGAGCGGGGAGCCGGGAGCGGGGAGCCGGGCGGGAGGCGGGGTGGCTGCCGAGCGGGGACACCCGGCGCGCACACCCCTCGCCGTCTGCGCCGAGCCTGGGCGGCTTGGGCTCCGGGTCTAATCGGGATAACCAGGGGGCACTCCTCGGGAAGACTCTCGACCCCCTCTCTGCCAACTCATGAGGTTCCCTCCATACCCCTAGCCGTGGAGCGAGGCAATAGAGTGCCTGTCGCTGTCGCTCCAGATGCCGAATACAAAATCGGCTGGGGTGGGGCGGGGCGGGGGGTCCGCAGGGACCCAGGGGGCACTCAGCTCCTGCTGCCTCCTCAGAGGCGGCAAAAGTGGTACCGGGTTCTCCCGGGGTGGGGAGGGGGCTCTAGGATAGAGATTGAGTGGGGGTCCCACGGGAATCTTCCCAGCCCGGCTACCGCCGTGCGCCCCCTCTCCTCCCAGCGCTCCAGGCGGCCCCGACTTGGCTTGTGTGTCCTCCGCGGGGCTCATTCTCCATCATTGCAGATGTAAACCGCGCGTAGTGCGGTAGGGAACTGCGTCCTGGGCCCCCGAAGCCTCCCTCTGAAAGATAAAAGGCCAAGTTTTGTGTCCAGATGAAAGACCCCTGAACTTGGTCCTAGCGTTCGCTACGTATGGGTAGGGACAAGGGGTAGAGAGACGGGATCTGCACTCCACCTGTAGAACTCGGTGAAGTCTTGCACCTTTTATAAACCCGGGTATCAGACTGCAAGAAGTTGTCCAGGCAAGCTCCCAGAGGAGGGAGTGGAGCCCAGGTCACTCTGGAGCGGTTTATTCGGCGTCAATAAAGGGAGCTAGACAAGACCCATCCTTAGAGGAGCGAGGAAGGATGCAGGCAGCGGCTGGGATTGGCAGCGAAACTGTACCTGGTGGGAGAGGTGCGAAAGCAAACAAGCGCTACAGTGCAGCTCTGTGCTGCACACTGCGGCAGTATAGCCTTCCATACGTGAGCGCCTCCACGGAGAAGGGCCTCTTATGTGAAAGTGGGGACGCGGTGGCAGCCAGGTTTGAAACTAAAGGGAAGGGGGTTTTAACCAATTCCATACCAAAAGAAAAAAAATTCCCAAATGTCACTTTCTTTTGCAAAAGAGATGTTTTACAGTATGGGCCTTGGTTCTTTTGCATGATTTAGTTTAAAAAAAAACTTTCCAATATTTACTGTAAGCTAGGGAGTGAGGAGGCAGGTGTGCCCCTTTTATCACACAGCAAACTTTTAAGAGAAGTGTTATGATCCTTATTGTGCAAAGGGAGAAACCGGGACTTGGATCTGTTCCATAACTAAGGCCCCAGAATTAATAAATGGTGAAACTGGAATCTGATCCCAAGTTTGTCCCTAAAGACTGCTCTAAACGTGTAGGAGTGATGGGAATTTGGTATAAGCAAAATTTATACAAACCTGTGAATTACCAATGAGGAGACCTGGGTTTCATACGTAATTTGGAACAGGACGTGTGGAGTCCAAAGGCACCCGTTTCCCCATGAGTGAAATGAGGGAATTGAATGCATGACTTCAACCATTCTCTCCAGCTCTTAAACCCCCTAGCTCTTGTGTTATGATTAGAATCAGTGAATGATGAACTCCCTGGATAGCCCAGCTTCTATGGACCTGGGCGTTCTAGTTAGATGGTGGTGTTCCAATTCTGCATTGACGTTAGGATCTATTTTCTCTTATCCTCGTTCACGGTGCAAGTCCTTATAGCTCATCCTTTATGGCCAGTGCTAGAAGACTGAAGAAGAAGCCCAAAGCTCCATTAAGGTGGTGGGGAACCCCTGCATTAGTCACTAAAGACTTCTTTGAAAACTCTTGGTTCTGTCTTAGAAATACTGCATATTTTTTTTTTAGGTAATAATAGCAAAAACAAAAACAAAAACAACCAGTTAATAAATCATCCTTTCTGGCTCTTAAAGTACTTTCATCAACTATGTCTGAAAATAATTAAATAAAATGTGGCTCTTTGTAGACAAATATAGCTTTTTTTTTTAAACTGGGCTGTGTTAGATGCTCTGAATGTCATTTAAATGGTTTAGGAGAGAAATGAAGGATTTCTAAATCAGACTGAAGCACTTGATGAAGGCTTCTAGAGGAGCCCATAATTGGAACTGAGTTTTGAATGATGAACTAGGAATCAGCTAAAACCTGGAAAAGAAGGGATATTCTAGAAAGAGGGAACAATAAAGCATTGTTGTTGTTGTTGTTGTTATTATTATTATTATTATTATTATTATTATTATGAAAAGTACTGAGGGCACTAACCAGAGCTTCCACTGAGAGGAATTAGAACAGGTGGCAGGTCTACTGACTGTAGTCTCCAAGCTCATTGCATTCTACTGCAGGGGTTCTCTGGAAATGCTCGCTTCTGCCTGGCATAGAAGAATATCTGGCTGGAAGGTTATGGGATACAACCTTCTAGGGGCAGGTGATGCCTCAGTCGAGGGTGTTCCAGCTTTAAAAGGCTTCTGCCAGTTGCTTAGTTTCTAAGTTGTTCTAGTTTCCTAAACCCAACACCTATTCACTATTCTGAGATGCCATATGGACTATCCACTCTGCAAAGCCAGCACACACCAGTGTCAAAAATCACTCTGAGCACTGGGCGTGGCCATGAGTGTCTATAATCCCAGTACTTGGGAGGCCGAGATAGGAAGATCACAGGTTCAAGGTCAGCCTTAGCAACTTAGTGAGACCTTGTTTCAAAATGGAGTGGGGGGGAATGGGGTTGTAGTTTGGAGGTGGAAAGCTCCTGGGTTCAATCAGAAGGAGGAAGAAGAGGAGGAGAGGGAGGAGAAAGGGGAGGAGGAAGATAAGCAGAAAATTACTATTAAGAACTCTGCAGACAGAACATCACTGAGAACAGAGTCTGGTGTATCAGCTTGCATGGAATCTTACTTCAGTAACTCCCTCTGTGCAGATTCACTCTTCTTAGTTATCCAGTCACCTCTTCCAAGGACTGGAGCAACATCTAGTAAGATTCCTTTCCCAGGTCGAGGGTCAAGACTTTTTTCCATAGGGTCATTGAGAGCCCTGGCTTGTGTCTCCTCTTCAGACTTTCCTGGGACGTGCTTTCTGGACTACACCTGTGCTGTGCAGACAGATGAGATGTGTGCCAACAAATTGATCTGAAAGATCCTGCTGTTGGAGGTTGGTGAACAAGTGCAGTTATTAGGTTGAAAAAAGGAAAACTTGTGGTTTATATTTCTTGTACTGGCTCCAAGGAACTTTTTACATTTGCCTGTCTGATCTCAAAATCTGCCAAACTACTTATTTTCCTTCAACTCTCACAACCCTGTGATAAGCACTAAGGAGGATGTTCTCCATGCATGGAGTTAAGGGAAGGGTGACATGTGGCAGTGTCTTCAGTGGCTTCTCTTTAATTCAGTGGAGCCAGGAACAAGTGGTGGTAGTAATAGAGGGATGCTTGGCCTCATCTCCCTTCCCAAAGCTATGATTTAGAAGAGCCGGGCCATGCACGATGGTAGCGAAAACTGGAGCAAGGCACAGGAAAAACAGTTGGCCCAAAGGAGACGTTAGATTTATCATTTGGAGAGCCCGCTGTTGCTCTTGGGGAGACAGTTGGATTCAGAGTCTGTGCCATCAAGAGGCAGTAGCTGCTGGGTCATTACAGAATGATTTGGGCATGTCATTTGGTAGAGCTTTGGAAAGTATTATAGTCGGGTGTGGTAGCATATGCTTGTAATGTAATCCCAGTAGTTGGAAGGCTGAGATAGGAGGATTGCAGGTTCAAGGACAGCCTCAGCAACTTAGTGAAGCCCTCCACAATTTAATGAGACCCTGTTTCACAATTAAAAAAAAAAATAAGGCTAGGGGTGTAGCTCAGGGGTAGAATGTCCCTGGGTTCAATCCCCAGTACCACACACATACACGCACGCACGCACGCACGCACGCACGCATGCACACACAAAGAAAAGAAGAAAAAGAAAGAGAAGTATTATACTGAATTAGGAACCATTTTTGGATTTTTAAACCAAATGAGGAGATTCTGTCAACATAAACAGTGAGGAACTTCTGCTTGTTCTGGGCTGTTGGTCCCAACATTTTGCAACATTTATCTCTGCATTGTTTGGGGATTATCTTGGATTTATCTCCAAGATAATTGTGATGCCCAACCAGTAGCATTCTGGTGAATGTTTAACAAGGTACACTGATATAAGTGCATTGATAAGATGGTCCAAACTACTACTAACTACGGTTTTCAGCACCGCAGGTGGGAAGGGTATCATATTGTTCATGACCATCTTGACATGAAAAGCTGGATCCCATCCCTCAGAATAGAAGTTTGAGCTTCTGGCTGTAAAAGTAGATGATTCTTTCATCTCCTTCTCACCATTAGTCTGTTTTCCCCACCTTTCTCCTTCTGTTCTTTATCTTTTTCCAACCTGATAGTTTAGATTGAAGGAAGGGGAGTGTGAGCTTGGAATCAGACAGAGGAGGGCTCAAATCTTCTATGCAATTGTGGGCACATCTGTGAGCCTCTAAGACACAGTTTTCCCATCTGAAAATGACTAATAATGACCACTACCTCAAAGAGTTATTGTCACAAGTAAGTAAAATAATGTATGTGCAATGTCTGTTACATAAATGCTACTAAATAAATGAGAGTTGCTATTTCCTACAAACTTTTATTTTTTTGTCTCATCTTTTACCCTTCTCTTTCAAAATAAAAATTCAGAAAATCACAGCCGGGCGTGGTGGCGCACGCTTGTAATCCCAGCATTCGGGAGGCTGAGACCAGAGGATCTGGGTTCAAGGCCAGCCTCGGCTACCTAGTGAGGCACTCTGCAACTTAGTGAGACTCGGTTTCAAAATAAAGAATACAAAATAGGGCTGGGGGTATAGCTCGGAGATAGAATGCCCCTGAGTTCAATCCCCAGTACTGAAAAAAAAAAAAAAAAAGAAAAGAAAATCACATTAAACTCCATTAATATATACACTTGGTACATGTTAACCAGCAATAAAGCATAAAAGAACGCAGAGATAAAGCAGTGTGCAAAACGTTGGGACCAGTAGCCCTGAATAAGCAGAGTCTCCTTGTCTAGGTCAACGTTGTCCCTGCTGTAATCCAAAGTTCAAAAGGAACTGCATTTATTTTCTTCTTTCCAGTGAAAAATTACCAGCATGATGAAAGCTCTCCTTGACAGCAATCTTAGGCAGGGAGAGCCATGGCATATTCTACTCTCTCGCTTTACACAGGAGGAAACTGAGGCACGAGAATGTAAGTAACGTGCTCGAGGTCACAAGCTAGTGCAGAGTGGAGGCAGGATGTGCCCCCGGCAGCACATGTCCAGACTAAGTACAGATGGTCAGTTTAAGTTCAAGAAAGGGCCAATTAATTCTAGTTTTTGCATCTGTCGGCTGACCCAACTCGGGAAGATAAGAGCGCCAGTGTTTCTTTCAAATGGGGATTGTCGCTTCTGCTTGAATGACGCAGGACCCGGGGGCTCCCTTCCGCTGTCCTGATCATCTCATCACTTAGCTCAGGCGCTTTCTAGTTACTGAACTCTGCTCTATTTTAGTCGATTTCACAGGATCGGAATGAGACTAAACATATGGGTCATGCATCAATATGCAGGTCACCTGATGCGGTCACCACTCCAGCAACAGAAAGAAACTTCTCAGGTATTGCCAGTGATAAATGGTTAAAGCAGCACTTTAGTTACATTTTGGATTCCTATTGGTAAAACAGAGTCCATTTTTTGGCTTTTTAAATGAGTGCTTTTGGATTTGCTCATCCCCTAAACTCAACCTTTTTTCCACAATGATTGGAGAAAACTGTCATTCATTCCTCCAGTCTCCAATTTCAAAAGATGATTTGACTTCAGAATTATGTATTTCCTTTGGGTGAAAATTGAAGTGACTGTTAAATGTCACCAGTTCTACTGTTTTCATTATGACAAATTGCCTGCAGAATTAAAAAGGATATCTAACTTGTCCTTGTTCTATTTTATTGAGTTCTATGGATAATGAGTCCAAAGCACTTAAGGGATTTCCCTGTAAATTACGTAGTGAAGCTGGGCATGGTGGCACATGCTTGTAATTCCAGTACTTGGGAGGCGGAGACAGGAGGATTGCAGATTTGAAGCCAGCCTCAGCAACTTAGTTAGGTTTCCAGTAACTTAGTGAAACCCTGTTTCCAAATAAAAAACAAAATAGGTCTGGGGGTAGAAGGCCCCTGGGTTCCATCTCAGGTACTACATAAATAAATAAATAAATAAATAAATAAATAAATAAATAAATAAATAAATAAATAAAAATAAATCAATTACATAGTGAATAACATTGGCATGAGAAAACATTTCTAGACTTTAAATTCTGTGCAGCTGTTTTAATGTTGCTTATTTTAGAATGAACATCCCTCCTGGTTTAAGGAGCATGCCAGTCATTTTTAAGCAGAGTTCGGTTTTATGGGTTTGCCTTCAGGTCCTCTATCCAAGGGATTCCTACTGCTAAATTTCTTTGTGACTCCAGGTATATATGCATGTGCTTCCTGGGGCCCTCTTGCTTGGCTGTCTCTGGTGGTTGTAGGAATAAACAATGAAAGCTTTGTAGCGAGCAAGGCTGCTGGTTGTGCTTCGGTCCTTTTCCCAACACTTCTGTGTGCACGTGGGTGGGGTCACTGGGCGGTACTGTCTCCAAGTCTACGGCACAGTATAGTAGCACCATTATACGTCTCATATAGGGGCTATCATAGGGCCACTCCAGGGCTGGTTTCTGCTCATTTCTTGACAAAACATAACAATATACAGTAAAGCGGAGGTGAAAGCTGTTAACCTACAGTGTGGTTGTTAGACTCTTTCCTCAGTTACCACATTATGAAGAAATTTCACTCTATGTGTCTAAATCCTAGTTGCTTATTCACCCAAAGTTACAAAATGTGTGTACTGTATTATGTCTTGACATTTTTATTCTCAAATAAATGACTTGCTCATTTGGTTGCGCTTACACTGTTAACATCTCAAAAACTGTGTATTTTAAAAAAAAAAATGTAAGTCCCTCCGGGTCCATGTAGATTTATTTCATAGTAATTTAAGAGTGTTCTCTCCTGACTTTTTTATTTTTTAAGTTGAGAAACCACACACCTCCTATAAAAGGACACAAACAGTGTGAGTGGTAATATGATAAAAAGTAGATCTCTTTTTGACTCTATACCACCTGCCAAAGGTGGCCAATGATAATAGTTTCTGCATATTCTTTCAGAAACTTACTATGCATATACACATATCATTTTCATTTTGACCCAGACATGGTTTATCTATCCTGTTCTCATAAGTGTGATTTTTTAAAAATCCACCTTTCCAGACTCTTTTCATGCTGCCAGCCCCCCTACACCCGTGCCCCAAGCTGCTCCACTAAGAGCCAGCTTCACATAACACCTGTTGTAGGTAGTTACCCTGCATGCCTCTCTGGTATCTCCCATCTTGCTCTCATCCTTTTCTCTCTGGCCTCTAGAAAATCTAACCCTAAGCCTCCCTCTTTTTAAAGAAGTACTTTTTGATAAAATATAATATACATCCAAAGTGGACATATTTCAAAATGTATAACTCTTCACAAACGAGACATTCCTGTATAGCCAGCACCTGACCTTACCAGGCCTGCATTCATACACAGCAACTCTTTTCGGGGCTGAGTAGTCACTGTCCTTGGACTTTGTCCAGGCAGCCAAGACCCCATCTGGTCTTAACCTTGTGCACTTGCAATTATCCCCAGCTGTTTTTGTGACTTGACTTGGTCACCCTTGCTGGCTTTTGGATGGTAACCCTTCAGGATGCTGAAGGAGTCCTAGGACCCAAGCAGTAACTACTTTTAGAACCAGCAGGCTTGGCAAGCTACCAGCAGGTAAAAGGACCAGAATTGTATTGCTTTTCTCTCTGTATTACTTTTCCTCCATTCCACCCCTAGGAAAGCTGTGTGTTAATGTTCATAAAAGTGAAAAAAAGGGTCATGTTATACATCATGGTTGAAAATCCCTGCAGAATATCCACACAGTGGCTGTAATCAATTCACTGGAATGTGCTGCCATTCGGATGCACGAGAATGCAGCATTTATGCTTGTTAGCGTTCGTCAACTCTCTTGCATGAGTTCAACTTTAGATTCAGCTGCAGAGCATTTTTTTCTCCTCTTCAGGAGCGCCAGATGTACAGAAATCCTTTCAGATTTAGACTTTGAATAACAGCTTCATGACATCCTGCTAGGGCTGAACTTACGGCTTTGTAGCAAATGTCATCTAATTGAAGCGGTAATTAATATTAATTGTTTATCAAATTCAGCAAGATGAGGCCTATCTCCTGCCTTGTTGAGACTTTTTCCCTCTGCAAACATAGGGCAAAGTAACTCCCTCCAATGTGTTATTTGTTTATTTTTATAATTTTATTGGTGCATTATATCTCACATCATAGTGACAGTGACATGCACTTAGCAGTTGGTGGATTTTTTCTGGCTCCCCCCCTCCAGTGTTTTCTGATATGTGTCTGAAGATCTCTTAGAAAATGTACATTTCAGAAGCAAAAATAACATGATTCTGGGCTGTATGCCGCCAGGAGTATGGCAGAAGACTGAGTCTGGGACAGCTGTCTTCTGCAGAAGCATTTTCACAAGTACTTGGTTTCCTTGGTACTTTATATATATCAGAATAGTTAATTTCCTTCCAGGTTAAATCACTTCAAGGTGTGTGAAGGGATCTGTAGCAGGCGGGAGTGAGGAGAGTCCTTAAAAGACGCTGTCCCCATTTTGTCTGCCAGCCCCCCGCAAAAGTCATGAAGATAGCCCAAAGTGTATACATTTGAGATAAAAGAACTCAGGGCAGTACCAGACTCTTTCCAACCCTGTTTCTTTCTGAGAGTGATTGTCTGTGTTTGGTGAGAGGGAGGGCAGCAGATGACGCTAAGCTTCTTGTTCTCACATGTGGCAGATGTAACTCTAAGAAAGAGGAGTCTATGGATGTGCATTGATTGGTGTTGGCCCTGAAAACCATGTTATCTGAGAAATCGCTGCTTTTCAGGGTTTGAGAAAGGCAGAGCTTTCTAGACACTAACAATGAAACTTAAATTCTTGGGATATCTCTGAAAAAAAAAAAAGTGTGTTTGTGGACATTTGGGGCCCTGGCATTCCAACATGAAGGAGTCCCTTGCTGGACTAATAGGCAGCTTTTTAGTGTCTTGGACACCAGCCAGCCTCCTAATCCTGTCTAAGCTGCATGCACCACAGTGATTATGGTTTAGACCCGCCAAGATAGTGGAAAGTTGCTGCCAAGTGGAATCAGGGTTTCTTGTGTTGTCCCTGCACCATTGAGCAGTTAGCTTATTGGCGGATTGCACACCACTGCCCTCCCTCTGCTAGAAGGAGGTTGAGCGGGAGTCAGACCATGTCTGCTGTTGCAGATGGATTTTGTGGAGTTGGCATGGAAGGCTTGAGACAGTCAACATACTAAAATATTTTAGAAAATTACCAGTCTCTTCTCTGCCCTTCCTCAATTTCATTAGACTTTATATTTTCATTGGCATATTTATTTCCACTCTAGAGTTTTTTTTTCTTTAGCAGGATAAATTATGGATTTACAAGCAAGTAGATTAGAAATGTTATATGGATCAAGGCCTTAGAAACAAAAGAACAAACCAAACCCCAAATTAATAGAAGGAAACAATAAAAATCAGAGTAGAAATAAATGAAATGGAGTCTAAAAAAACAACATCAAAATTTGATGAGAAAGAGAGCTGGTTCTTCTAAAAGATAAACAAAATAGGCAAACCCTTAGCTAGACTAAGAAAATGTGAGAGAGGACCCAAATAAATAAAATCAGAGATGAAAAGGAAGGACATTACCACTGACTCTACAGAAAAACAATCATTAGAACAATGATATGCCAACCCCTTTGGTAATCTAAAAGAAAGAGACAAATTCCTAGACACATATACCTTACCAAGACTGAATCATGAAGAAATAGAAAGTTTGAACAGGCCAGTAACAAATGACAGAAATTGATTCAGTAATAAAAGAAAAAACCTTCCATCGAAGAAAAGCCAAAGATCATATGGCTTTGCTGCTAAATTTTATAAAACAGTTAAAGAAGAACTGATACCAACAAAGGTGCTCAGGACCCGTATTGGTGAAAGACAGTCTTTTCAATAAGCGGTGCTAGAAAAATTGGATATCCACATGCAGAAGAATGAAACTAGACCCCTATCTCTTAATTGTTATAAAAATCAACTCAAAATGAATTAAAGACTTAGATGTAAGACCAAAAGCTATGAAAGTTTTAGAAGAAAAAATAGGGGAAATACATCAGGATATTGGAATGAGCACAGGGTTTTTGGATAAGACCCTAAAAACACAAGAAACAAAGGCAAAATAGACAAATGGGATTACATCACTCTAAATGGTTTCTGTGCAGCAAAGGAAACAATCAATGGAGTGCAATCAACCTATAGAATCAACCTAAACAATCAACCTATAGAATGGGAGAAAATATTTGCAATCTGTGCATTTGGCAAGGGGTTGATATCCAGAGTATATAAGGAATGTAAAAAATTCAATAGCAAAAAACCAAATAGCCTGATTTTTTAAATGGGCAATAGATCTAAGTAGACATTTCTCAAACAAAGAAATGTCTAAGTAGACATTTCTCAAATAAAAATGGCGAACAAGTACATGAAAAAAATGCTGAATATCAGTAGTCATCAGGGAAATGCAAATTGAAACCACAATGAGATATCATCAAAAAGATTAAAGAGATCAACTGCTGGAAAGGAAGTGGAGAAAAGGGAGCCCTTGCCCACGGTTGGTAGGAATCATTATGGGAAGTGGTATGGAGCTTCCTCAAAAATAAAAAAACAAAATTACCACATGATCCAGTAGCCCCACTACTATATATCCAAAAGAAATGAAATCAGCATGTGGAAGACACCTCTGAAGTCTTGTGTTTACTTCAGCACTAGTCACAATAGCTAAGAGATGGAAACAACCCTGGTGTCCACTAACTGATAAATAAAGAAAATGAGGTACCTATACACAATGGACTATTAGTCAGCCGTAGAAAAATGAAATCTCCTCATTTCCAACAACGCGGAGATAATTGGAGATCATTATGTGGAGTGAAATCAGCCAGGCATAGAAAGACAAGTATTGCAGGATCTCACTCCTCTGTGGAATCTAGAAAAGTTGATTCCATAGAAGTAGAGGAGAATGGTGGTTACCAGGAGCGGGGAAGGGTTGAGGGGGAGGGAGATATGGGGAAATGTTGATCAATGAGTACCGAGTTATAGTTAGATAGGATTAAGAAGTCCTGGGGTGCTGTCACACAGTAGAGTGGCTATAGATAAAGTACTGTACCTTTTGAAAAGCTAGAAGAAAGGATTTTGAAAGTTTTCACATGATAAATATTTCAGGAACTAAATATGTTTAACCTGATTTAAACCCTACCAGTGTATACATGAATCAAAACCTAACATGGTGCCTCATCAATGTGTATAATTTTATATTTTTATTTCTCAGATAAGAACAGATTTAAAAATAAAATGATGTGAAGTGAAAGAAAGTTGTATGCATCCTTTTATTTATTTGGCCATCATAGATTGTCTATGTGGATAAATCCAGGTAATTGTGCTGAAATTCATAGATGGGGTACCTAAAAGTGATTTATCTCCATTGGTTGATTTCATTGGCCCTGAATGGATATGGCCCCCTTCACTGTTCTCCTGATCTTTTGGTATGAAGCTCAGGGCTTCAACTAGTGTTTCCCAAATACTGATTCATGGGCCTTAGCACCGGGGCATTTGTTAGATACATAGATTTCTGGATTCTGTTTCAACCACATTGAATTAGACGACCATAGGTGAGGCCTATCTGTATCTTAAGCATGATTTGGATGCTCTTCTGGGTTTAGGAACTGAAAAAGATAAACTCCCAGAAGGCCCAGTGACGACTTTTATGGAATACCCAAAGGCTGTGTATGCACCTACAGTACAGGCCTAGCATGTAGGATTTTCAGAATTTGGAAAGTTGACACACTCTCCAGATTCCAGACGTTTAAGCCATCAAAAGGACCAAAAGGTGTTCTTATTAAGAAAAAGTGAAAAGGTCCAGGTTTACATAGGCAAAGCCCAGCCAGTGTGCATCGTGGGCTCTTGTTATTAAGTCAAGCACATGCATTCTTTCTCTGTTAACCATGATTATTTAAAAAAAAAAATTTTTTTTTTGTTTTAAAGGCAGTACCCCAAACTACTTGCCCTCTCTGTAAAGTTTCTTGCACTGAGGCTCAGTATAAAATGGCAATCTTCAAGCGCTTTTCTTTTCTCAGTATACATTACAGAGTGACTTTATTAAGCACTTCATTTTATGGAAGAAAAAATATTGATGAACATCATTTAATAGGGTAGTAGGACCTCAAACCAGGGCATTTCCTTCAATTAACTAGTACTTACCTGAGCCACTTTAATCCCCATTTTCCCTAATCTTTGTTCCTTTGCTTGTACTTTTTTCTTACTTTCGATTCTCTTTATCTCATACCATTGAAAATTCCTCCCCATGTTTGTGACAAATGTCAGGTCTATTAAATTAGCCTGTTTTTACTAGCTGGCAGTTCAGCCAGAATTATGTAATGCTAAACAGTCCCAAGTCTAATGTCTTTACTAGTTATGAACTCAAAACATAACTCTTTGGAAAAATCATACTGTTCTGTTCTATTTAAAGGACTTCTCTGAGCTTGTTGCTGGGGCACAAAAATACGTCCTAGGAAGCCGGTACAGTAGCATCATTACCATTGCCAGTTCCACAGCCTCCTATGAGGAAATCAAGACTAGGTTGCTAATCTTGTACTCTTCCACACCCTATCTTCTTGTGTTCTTTTAGCTGTCAAAAAGCCTCTGATAAAGACTCTCAAGTTTATGGGTCTATTTTCTTTTTTAATCCTTTCTTCTTTTCAAGAATGTGAGTTGCATTCTACAGCTTAGCATGGGCCACGCTGGAGACAATGATCATTGGGGTATGACGATGATCCTGGTACAATGATGGCGGTGGCCATGGTGGTAGAGGATTGGATAGCTTCAGGACTGCCACCTCTAGCCAAGAGCAGGCTCATCCATTTCCTCCAGTGTGCAAATATCATCTTCTCATTGTTTGTGTCTTGTGAAAGGACTGGGAAACACTGCTGATGCTGGGTCACTTTGACCAAGTCATTTTAGTCTACTTGGGCTTCAGTTTTCAGTTTCCTTTCCTATCACTTGAGAGAAATGTGCTAGAACTGTGCTTCCAAGTGCCCTACCTATTAGAAACATTTGATGAGATGTTAAAAAAAAAAAAAAAAAGACCAGTGCCTGGGCCCTGACCAGTTAAGTCTGACTCTCTGGAGTAGAACCGGAGCAATTGAAACATTTTGAAAACTTTCCCGGGGGAATTGCAATGGGCAGATGTTTTCTGGGATCCCCTTTCCCATCTGACATTATCCCCCCTTCATGGAGGCGCCCACACCTGAAGAGCTTTCAAAAATCCTACTTCTGCATAACTGATGCTTCCTGGATCCTCAGCCCAATTCTAGATCTTTTTCCAGTGGCCTGAAAAAAAAATCTAATGTTTCTAGGGAGCTCATGGTATTGCATGCTACTGATGCTGCCCACGCCATGTCCGCTGAGAGTAGTGTCTCCTTCAGAAGGGATGTGTGCAGTGATGTGTGACCTGCCAAGGAACCAGGCAGCACGAGGACTAGCCTGGCAGGGGCGTTTATTGGAAAGGGCTGTGCACACCAGGTGTAGAAGCAGCTGCAGCCCTGGGCCTCCTTTCCTTTGGCACCAAGGGCTGCCCCTTGGCTATCGGGGCTG
This sequence comes from Graphiurus murinus, assembly GCA_004027655.1. Classification (NCBI taxonomy): domain Eukaryota; kingdom Metazoa; phylum Chordata; class Mammalia; order Rodentia; family Gliridae; genus Graphiurus; species Graphiurus murinus. Next base: position 81,088 of record PVLC010002378.1, on the reverse strand, counting down.
CATATATCAAGGTTTCTAAGTGCATCTAGCCCGGCTCCGGCCAGCTCCGGATTCCTTCCCGTACTATGTGTTTTGGTGAGTTGCCCAGCGTTGCTTTTAGATTTTCTTTTTTCCTACCCATGCAGGGCCTTTAATCATCTCTGGGTATTACATTTCTGATGTTACTTTTAATGGCATTGGTGTTCAGCTCCTTTTGTTTCCAAGTTTGCATCCACAGTGCTGCCTTTGTCCTGTGGTCTTGACACAGCTTCAAAGCTTTGACTGGGCTTCAAAGACACACTGGATCCTCATTTCTCAGGCATCATTGCAGCCATGCCAGCAGGTGACTGAAGGTTACAGCCCTACTTCTGGACCAGTTTTCTGCCCCTCAAAGATTAGATTCTGCCAAGGCCTCCTTGACATGGTTTGGAATCTTAGCTTTTGTTAAGGTCTGTGCAAATACTGGTGAACCAAAAGGGAGCTGCTGGTGTTTGTCTCAAGAGGGAGGGACAGAATCTCATTAATGTTTGCTGAACTCTCCCCTATGAGAGGCAGATTTGTAAGAGTCACTCTGGGAAGCACGGACGTTCCCAGCCCACTGGCCAGACTTTGCTGTTGATGTCAGCTTGATGGAACCAACCCCTCATTTCCTGTGCGTCTTATCAAAAATAAAGGCAATCATTGAGCTCTCAGTTACCTTTGTGTGGGTTGCCTGTAGTTTGTTTACTGAGAAGCTAGTTTAATAGCACATCAGTCTGGTCTAGTCATGAAGCACAGTCTTGATCTGGACTTCTGTGTGCTGCCCAGTCGTCCTGCATTTAGACAATGGAGCCTCATTTTTAGTTCAGAAATAAAGCTGGAAGCTATTCAGCGGTGTTCTATACAGGGACTCCCAGCACCAGCTACGTCTGCTGTCTTAACTGTTTGCTCTTTCATATGGTCTCTCCCATGCACCAACATATTCCCAGGTTTTCCTGATTTCTTTGCCTTGCCTTGGTCTCCTCATCTGTTCAATGAGTGTTCAATGGGAGATCTTTAAAGACTTTTGTAACCGCAAGCAGGCTGCGTATTTGCAGTTCCACCACTTATACCATGAAAAATGAAACAATTCACTCCACATTACTTAAGATGGCATTTTGCTGGGCATGGAGGCACATACCTCTAATCCCAATACTTGGGAGGCAGAGACAAGAGGATTGCAGGTTCATGGCCAGCTTCCACAACTTATCAAGGCCCTCTGCAACTTAGTGAGATGTTGTTTCAAAATAAAATAAGGCTGGGGGTAGCTTAGAGGTAAAATGCACCTGGGTTCAATCTCCAGTACCACACACACACACACACACACACACACACACACACACTGGTATTTACTGGTACTACTTTGTCTTCTTCAGTAGTTTCAACTTGTCCATGTCTCAAATCAAATCCTTGGTTACTAGGCTGATGATTCATATCTGCATAAAACTTTTTAAAAAAGATCTTGTTGCCCTTTAACATGAATGAAAATATTGTCTCTTTCATGAACAACAGCAGGAAAAGGAAAGGCTGTGATAAGAAGAAAAAGAACCTAGAGAATTGTGCTAGAAAGAGTTCCCGATCTAAAGACTGGGAAACCATTGCCGTCCACACTAGGGGTGGAATATTTGGGTGTGAATATACATATTGCAGATGGTTGGCTAGATTTGACTTTTTTTTTAATGCATGAAAAATAAGAATACGCGAATCTTCCCTAGGAGACCCCTTTTGGAAAATGCACAAAAGGGGGTTTGACATTTCCCATCATGATGGGAGACAATATATGTGTTGGTTCTTTGCAAAAGTCATTGAGCAGCCGGCATTTCGCTTGTCTGTTGCATGCGGGAAGTGGCTAGCTCGTGCACTCTGGGGGTTAGAAGAACCTGGCAGCCGGAAGTCACATCTCACCAGGCTAGTTACTACACTGAAGTGCGAGGGAAAGGCCTTCCTTCACAGTGCTGTCATTTTATCATAGAGATACTAAGTAAATTGGTCTGCAGTTGATACCGCCAGAAGGAGCAGAGGGTAAATAGACTGGCTTTAGTGGTGTGTGTGTGTGTGTGTGTGTGTGTGTGTGTGTGTGTGTGCGCGTGCGTTACTAGGGACTGAACCCAGGGGCATTTTATCTCCGAGCTACACCCCCAGCCCTATTTTATTTATTTATTTATTTTTTTTTTTTAGTTCGGAACAGAAGCATGAGCCCCATGCAGAATCCTTGGAGCATGAAGCTGGGCAGGGCCATCTCCTTCCCTGATAACTTTTGAATGTAGAAGCAGAGGGAAAGTTGGAGGAAGCAGAGATGTGGGAGACCCAGAATCCCTTGTCTCCTGATTTAGAATTTATATGCTACCAAAAAATAAAATCAAGAAGGCAAAGAGCCTTGTTTTTTTTTTTTTAACTTAAATTTCTGGGGTTCAGTCTCCAAAAATCAAACTCTTCCCTTTCTGAGCTGTATCCCACCCACAAATTGAAAAGCAAGTCCTTCTGCTGGAGCAGCATGCTTTTGAGAAAGTCCTGCTCTCTGGCTGCCTCCTCAGTCTGCTCTGGTCTTGGCTGCCCTGCTGACAGACTCCAGCTGTAAGCTGGCTGCCTCAGCTCCCTAAACCCCAGTGCCAGCTGTCTTGATTGTCTGAAGGGAGATTCTTCTAGGATGCCTTGGTAACACCGGAGCTTGGGCATGGCAGCATAAAACGTCCTTATATGTAGGATTTAATGGATTGACAGTGGAACCATTTCTGTCCTCCAACAAGCTGAATTCTGAGGCTCCCCACTCTTTGCCCATGTAGCAGAGAGACTTAGTGTTGCTTCTCCTGATTTACATATTAGTTGTCAAGTTCCAGATAATAAATTGCTTTGGTGTTCTGTAACTTTGGTCTAGAGAGCACGTAGTTACCCCGAAAGATACATTTTATCATTTTAAGGCCAAAGGAACAAAGGGTAAATAAATTGGTATTTGTGTGTGTGTGGGGGGGGATTGAACCCAGGGGCATTCTACCTGTGCTCTGAGCTACACCCCCAGCCCTGTTTTATTTTTTTATTTCGAAACAGGGTCTCACTAAGTTGCAGAGGGCATCACTAAATGGCTGAGTCTGGCCTCAAACCTGCAATCCTCTTGTCTAAGTTGCGGAGGGCCTCACTAAGTGGCTGAGGCTTGGCTTTTATCTTCTACAATCATCACTTCCTAGTGAATTTTTTGAGCAGCATCTCATTCATACCTTTGCTAACATCATAGATTTAGCTTTATTTTCCTCCTTCCAATTCTTTTTATATTTCCAAAGGCATTTTTTCTAGATTGCCCTTGGATAATTTATGAATTGATATGTTTATCGATTCATGTAATTAGTTTTAGTGGTTGTAGTAGAAATGCAACTATCTTGTCTAAAATAATTGGAAAAAGCTGCTCTTCCTTTCATCTTGCAAGAAAAAAATGATTATGATTTTAAAATATCCAGACAGATAATTCTCTTGGTGTTTGCAATTTAAATATTTAAATTTTTTAAAAATTATTATTATTATTATTATTTACCTTGCTTGGCCTTTGCTCTTTGGGAAGAAAAAAGGTTACATGTGGCTACAGTCTGTAGTTAATTTGGCTCTGGGTGGTAAAATAACACAGTATCATTTCCAGACCCCTGAACAATCTACTGTTAACAAATGAGGTCATTTTTGGTAGAAGAATTACATATGTCATTGTCTCAAAAAGAAATAGGCTGCAGATTCTGTCCACCACCTGCTTCCAAATACTTTTTCAAACCCCTTCCAGCTTAGTTTGAACTAGCAATCAATCCTACTTTGACATTTCAAAGTGTTTGAGTGAGGCATATCTCCAACTAAGTAGACAATAAAGCAAAACCAATCATCTACTGCTAAAGGAAAAGTACAATGGGCAAGAGTAGCTATCTTGGATGCCTGTAATCCCAGTACTTGGGAGGCTGAGAAAGGAAGATCACAGGCTTGAGGATAACCTAAGCAAGCAGTGAGACGCTCATCAACCTAGAGAGACCCTGTTTCAAAAGTAAAAAGGAGAATAGGGCTGGGGGTGTAGCCCCGAGGTAACCCCCAGTAACACACACACACACACACACACACACACACACACACACACACAAGCTATCTTGGGACTCTGCACTTTTTCTGCTGCTCAGAAGAAATTAATACTTTGTTCAGCCTCCTTAGATATGTAGAAAGCGTTGAAGATTTCCTTTAAGGTCCTTTCTATGTTGAAGTAATACGTAAACATATGGGGTTGCATAGATTTTTCTTCCCATACCTCAAAGGTCTACTTTTTTTTTTTTTTTTTTTTTTTGTGGTACTGGGGATTGAACCCAGGGGCAGCTTACCTTGAGGGCTACACCCCTAGCCCTTTTTTATTTTATTTTTTATTTTGAAACAGGGTCTGGCTAGGTTGCTGAGGGTGTCGCTAAACCTACTTTTATAACAGCCCCACCTCCAAGTCAGCCCCAGTCTTCCTGGAGTCCAGGAATTCACACCTGTAGACTCCGCCCATGCCGAGTCAGGTGACGTAGTGGTGACGCAATGGCGGAAGTGAGGGTGTGCAACTTCCCCCGCCAGAGGGTAAAAGGCCAGACTAGCTGCTCCTGCCCCGGTCTCCTGGTTGCCTGCTCTGGGGGATAGTCGGCAGTCCCAGGGAAAGAAGGCCAGCCCGCAGCCAACAGCCAGCCTCACCTGGCTGCCACCGGAGTGGCCCCCCAGGGACTGGATCCTCCAGCCCCATCAAGACTTCAGCTGACTGTGCCCCACCCGAAGGGCTTTGGAGAAGAAAAGGGGACATCGATGGCAAGGCCTGAAGGAGGAGAAGCAGCTGGCACGTCAAGATGGCGGGAGGGGAGGGCTGACGGAGGTCGGGGCAAGGGTTCACTTACTGGAAGTAAGCAAAGAACGTTATTATGCCGGCAGGGTGGTGAACACCTGTAATCCCAATACACAGGAGGCTGAGACAGGAGGATCGAAGGTTGGAGGCCAGCCTCAGCATCCGAGTGAGACCCTGTTTCAAAGTAAAAAAAATAAAATAGGGCTGGGGTGTAGCTTCTGGGTAGAATATAGAATGCCCTGGATTCAATCCCCAATACCAAAATAAATAAATTGTTGTTTTGGCTAAGACTGCTTTGAGCTTATGTCACCTTGGCCTTCTGAACAACACGCCATTCTTTGAGTTTCTTCTTGGAAGAAATATGATCAGTTTTTACTATCAACAATAGTATAATTTGGTAAGTGCTTTTTTTTTTTTTTTTTTTTTTTTTTTGGTGGTACTAAGATTTGAACCCAGGGACATTCTACTTCTGAGCTACACCCCCAGCCCTATTTTATTCTTTTATTTTTAAACAGGTTCTCACTAAGTTGCAGAGGGCCTCACTAAGTTGCTGAGGCTGTCCTGGAACCTGCGATCCTCCTGTCTCAGCTTCCCCAATACTGGGATTACAGGTGTGCACCACCACACCCGACTTATGAGTGCTATTTTTAAAGACAACAGTAAATATAAGATGAAATCTATTTGTGAGTATATATCGCAAAATTTTTTAAATTTAATTCTCCCCAATCCATTTACCCATATGATTTAACATACCCCAGCTAGATATTTTTGTGCTGTTACAGTTTGCATAGTATGTCAGCAAATTCCCGACTTTAACATCCTCTGCATCCTGATTTCATGGTGGAATGTTCTCAAGGGATCCCCCCCCACACACACACAGGTCTGTGGTCACCAGTGGCAATGTCATTCCTAACAGAATCAAAGGAGTGGTAGTCATGAAATATCAAAGTGCTTTATTTGAAAATAAATTAAAATTAACATACCACCTCAACAGTAAATGACGACATTCTATACAGCCATCCAATGACCCTAAAAACAGGTGTGCCCTGAACATTGTCAAATCTGTGCTTACCTTCTTTTACTTAAAGCACAGGCCAGGGGTGTTTGGAAGTACAACTAATCTTGCAACCCTGAGTTTCAGGCAGCCCTGAGTTTTAGGTTAGTATTTGCTGTGCTCCTGTACTTTCATTTGTTTTCTTTAGACATGGAGAAAAATTTGCATAAATACAGCTCAGTGTTTTGGATTCTGCTTTGCATCTTTCCACAGAAGTAATTTGAACACAGTTCACCCCTGATGTGCCTGTCTCCTCGGTTGATGGCAAGGAACATTCCTTCTGGATTAAAAAAAAAAAATTCAGATTGGCTCTGAGCTAGACAGAGCAATTTGTTTGGAGTTTACATCAGTTTGTGCTCACATTCTGAGGCTCAACTACAGAGTATTATACCGCTTGAAAGCAATTCTATCAGTTTCAATTGAGGATTTGATTTCTTGGTCTCCTGAAATAGGAATGAGACTACCAAACATAAAGAATGTGAATTAAGAGCTGGGCATGGTGGTGCATGTCTGTAATCCCAGCACTTGGGAGGCTGAGACAGGAGGATTGCAGGTTAGAGGATAGCCTCGGCAACTTAGCCAGACTCTCAGCAACCTAGCAAGATCCTGTTTCAAATTTTTTAAAAAAAACCTGTAAATCAATATTCAAATTACATTTCCTGCATAAACCCATTAGCCCTGACCTGGGGAAAAGTCTCAGTGAGTAACTATTTCAGACCAGTGAGCTCATAGCTGTCTGCTTGGCAGAGCTCAGCTCTGGCTTCTTCGTGAAAAATAAGATAACTGCCAGGACTTTTCTGTCTCATACCTGAGCACTCACAAATGCTACTTGGACCCCATGAGACCGAGATTCTTTAGGTTGAAGTTATTTTCTCTGCCTTCCATAGAGTGTGACTTCGGAGTGTGTTGATGTGGAGAAGCCAGAAACTCAGAGTAGAGAGCAGTGATTCATTGATGTGGGGAGGGAGAGGCCCGTTTTACAGGGACTGTGAGAAGGACCTCAGCTGTTCACATGCAAATGTTCAAATTCAAGATGTTCCCAAGTTTCATATCTAATAAAATCATAATTGCAATCTGGTTTGCTTTAAGCAGATGTATGCTTCCACGAGGAGCTGCATTTGTTTTTTGAAAGGCTTCCCCTACTCCCCTATATTTGGCATTCTTACTGCTTGCTACTGGCAGAAAATATTTCTTCCCTCTCAATTTATTCTGTTCCCTGCTGCCTGGAGAGTCTTCCAGCATATTAATTTACGACTTTGAGAGATTGCATATTCATTTCTGGAGGGCCCTCTGTGTCAAATTTGGCCCTGAAATATCTTGCACCTTTTCACTTTGGCATTTTGTGCAGTGTTACTGTTTATATCTTATTAAATATTTAGATTTTTCAAGGTAAAGTGAAGAATGTGTACAGCCTGAAAAGGGGTCATAGTGTTTCTTGATTTTATTAGCATTGAAAAAGTTTCCTGTGAATGAAATCATTGTTAGGATTTGCTTCCCATCTTGTTTGCTTTGCTTCTGAAGATGTTTTGAAGCCTTGATTTCTGGGAGTAGAATTCTTTATATACTTCCTAGGAAAGGAAATACAACACACCAGTTAGAATAATTAATACTAAGAAAGAAGCATCCTTCCCCCCACACAAAGTACTGTAGTATAGCAAGTCACCCAACCCCAGCCCAAATGCCATGAAGTGGAAGAGCTGAATCTCTCAGCTATACCTTTTTAAAGCAGTTATGTTGTTTTCAAATATATACACTAATTTAGGCTCATGATACTCCTTGACAATACATTTTAATTCATATATGATAATCGTGTCTGCTTAATGTCAGTCTTGCTAATATATGAATTATTCCTTTGTGTGTGTGTGGTACTGGGGATTGAACCCACGGATGTTCTACCTCTGAGCTACATCCCTAGCCCTATTTTATTTTTTATTTTGAAACAGCATCTCACTAGGTTACTGAGAGTCTCACCAAGTTGCCAAGGCTGGCTCTGAACCTGCGATCCTCCAGTCTCAGCCTCCCGGCTTGAATTATTCTTCTAGACTTTTTGCTATATAATGAGAGTTAGTATTTACCGAACACCTAATGTGTGCCAAGGATTGGAATGACAGTTCGCACTCATAAACTCATTCACTCACAATAATCCCAGGAAACACCTATTATTAGTAATGACAGTGACCTGACCCAGGGCCAGAGTCAGGTTAACTTTGAAGCGCAGGAAGCTTGCGCCTCAGGCTGCCTGCTGGACGCCCACCAATCACAGTGTATTCACATTTGATAAAATCTGCAAAAGGAAATCTTCCATCATCAATCGACTGAGACCATTTCGCCAAGGTCCCCACCACACTTCTTGTTTCAGGTGGTAACGGAGTAGCAATGGCGTATCTGTGATCTGGTTAAGGTGAAGTCGACCTGGGGATGCACGTCTGTCATGTGGGTGGGGTCACGTGGTACGCAGTTTCTTCCCTACACAGTGCATTCCCCTTACTGTCGGCTGGACGCACGAATGAAGGACAAAGGCTGATATGAAGTAAGTAGGATGTGGAGCATAAATAACAATTGGACTTTGTTTCTGGAATATACTTCCAGTGATCACACATGGGAATTTTTAAGTGAATGATGTAGTTCTCATTCATGTCTGCTCAAACAAAACTTCTATCAAAAACAGCTGATAATATGGTGAATACAATTGGGTGTAATTGTAAAAATACCAGACACATTTCTTTTCCCTTGTGGGAATCACTTGAAACTGGGTTTGAGGAGCACAAGCCTGTGGTGGTGCTGTGAACAGTCGCCTCAGAGTCCATGTCTGCATGTGTCCGCGTCTTCTGTGCTTTAACCTCTCGGGCTGTGGTCCAGCAGGTCGAAGGCATCCTGCCCTGACAGAGCCTGGCAGCTCCATTTGAAATGACCCACCAAACAGTCACCAGTACAGCAAAGCAACTTGACCGTATCTAAACTCTTAATCTAAGAAGCAAATTTCAATCACCCTTGATTAAGCAAAGACTAAACTATATTCCTAATCTCTTTATAGAAAAAAGTATTATAAATGTTTGTGAAGAAGTTGAGAATATGTTAGTGAAAATACAAGAAAGTAAATTTAAAGACGTGTGCCAGGCAGTTAACTCATAAAATATTTTTGTGGGTTTCGAAATTCATAGATTTCTCAGCTTTAAAAAATCAGTTATGATTTATTTTTCACTCAAGATAAATATTCACTTTATATACTTTTATATAGTATCAAATAGTTACTTTTTAATCTTTAATCTTACATAAGGAATTTTGTACCCCCTTTCTTAAAATGGGTTTCCCCAGTTAACATAAGCTTCAAGCCCCATAAAAGCTAGATTCAATCCTGCCCAGAACCTTAGATTTAAAACTGCTACAGCACAATGCCATTTGAGTGATATAAATATTCCTCTTTAAAATCCTGTTTTTAGTTTTGATTGCTTCACAAGCCTGATATTCAACTAAAGTTCCATGTTAGTGCTTTTTCTGAGTTAATGAAATGTATAGCCTTATTTAAAAACTGAAGCTTACTACTGAAAAATGGCATCCCCAAATTTGTAGTTATAAATAGTATTTGTAGTTATAAATAGTATTTTATTTTATCATTTTCCCATGATAAAATGCTTTTCAAAGTTCTGCATGGCTGTTTTCACCACGCTGAATCTGCATCTTTCTTAGTACAAGCGCTCCCATTCCAGGCTGTAATTCCCTCCTGGATCTTGGTTGTAATTCAGTGAATGGCAACAATTTTAGTGACTGATAATTTATAATCAAATCAGAAAACCCTAACTCACTTTGACACTGAGATATTTTTTAATAGTTAAGGGTCATTTGTGCATAAAATCAATCCTGTTACATTTTATTAACTGCACATGACCTCAGATACCAGCACGTACCTATAAATAAAGCCACCGTGACAATTTGAGCCTTGGAGTAAGAATTCATTCTGATCGAATTACCTTTGACATTTTAACGTTCTTCAGCCTATTCGTGAAGGTTAATCGTGACTGTCAATAAATAACAATGAGGAGGAATTTCAAATAGGAGCCAGGCATGGTGGTACAGGCCTGTAATCCCAGTATTTGGGAGGCTGAGACAGGAGGATCGAAGCTTCAAGGCCATCCTCAGCAATTTAGCGAGATTCTCAGCAACTTAGTGAGACCCTGTTTCAAAACAAAACAACAAAAAAGGGCTGAAGTGTAAATCAGAGGTGGAATGTCCCTAGTTCAATTCTCAGTTATCAAAAAGAAAATTCTTTTTTTTTTTTGTGGTACTGGGAATTGAACTCAGAGGCATTCTACTTCCAAGCTACATCCCCAGCATTATTTTTTATTCTTTATTTTGAAACAGGGTCTCGCTAAGTTGCAGAGTGCCTCACTAGGTAGCTGAGGCTGGCCACGAACCCGGATCCTCCCAAATGCTGGGATTACAAGCGTGCGCCACCACGCCCGGCTTAAAAAAAAAAAAATCTTGTATGTTCAAATACCACACATATCTATGGCCCCTACAGTGGGGACTTAGGATCTCTTCAAAGTTTCATATATATGACTTTTTGTTTAACTCATCGAATCCTCTACCCTGCTCAGGAGGTGTCCTGTCACCTCTCTGGCCTGTCACCTGCTCCTAAGGGCTCACTTCTCCTCCACACCAGCCCCTTGTTCCTTCTGCAGCTTCTTCCTGACTTTTAACAGAATGATTTCGTGGCAGAGGGCCAGGGACCCGCAGCAAGGCTACCAGAAGCAAGGATGCTCCACAGGTATCTGTGCAGGGAAGGGAGGACGACGGAGTCACCATTATGCCAAATTAGAAGACACAGAAACACGTGGAGATGTTCTGTTACTTACTTGTTCACTGAAGATATTTTAAAATGCACACAAAGAAATAAACACCTTTCTAATGGCAGGACTCTCCAAAGCGGGTAACCTGCTGCCTCCCCTTGGAAGCCCGGCCTCATGGGAGGACGGTGGGTGCAGGAACCGGGCACCGCTCTGTGAGCCTGGAGGGACACGGAGTGGAGGCTGGCACAGGCGGCTGACCCATGTGTGCTGACTCTACCTGCACACAGGATTTCCCCCTCTTTCCTCACTAATTCCTCTAGATTTTTTTCACGTTTCCCTATCCTCTGTCACTTCCTTGGTTCAAGCTACCATCATCTCCAAAGGATTGCTCTGCCCGGTTTTAATCCCACCAATCCGCCCATTATCCACATTGCTGGCTATGTACTCATTGGGTAAAATTGGCCAGGGCATTCCCAAACCATCAATGGCCACTGAGGGTGCAATCCATATAGCTTGGAATGGCACGCAACTGCCACGCCCTTCAAGATACAGGGACTCAGCCCTGTTCTCCTGCCCTGTCCTTCCCCACTCCTCCCTCGGGCCTCCAGCTGCAATGAGGTACAACTGCCTTCCAGGAACCACAAGTCCCTCTGGCCTCTGAGCCTTTGTAAGTGCTGGCTGCTGGATCCCCATTGCCCCTCTCCACCATTAACCTTTCCCCAAGGCTTATTGCAAACTCTGCTTTCTTCAGGTAGCTTTATCCAGGCACTGAAATCTGGGCTGAAGCCTCCTTTGTGAGCTAACACACGTGGCCCGTAACATTCTTTTTACTGTTTTTAATAACCTGTTTCCCTTTCTGTATCTGCCCCCCTTGGGCTCACCTTCTTGGGACCAGGGCTTGTCTTCTTGTGTCCCAGATCGCAGCACCAAGGTGTTGATAGGAAGGTGCTCAATGAATATCGGGGAAAGGGTAAAGGAGTTATTTTAATGCCTTCTCACATCAATCCCACCTTATCTATTTGCATTTTATGATAAAACGGACGTCCTCCCAAACAACTAAGGGGTTCTTTCCAGTTCCTCAGTGGCATATCTAGTTACCAAGTCAGGATCAAAACAGATCAGATGCTGTTTTCCCAGACACAGGAAAATTGAAATTCCCTTCTGTGGGACCCTTTTTCTTACTTTGTTTATTTGACAATGGGAATTGAATGCATTTCAAAGTGCACAGTGAAGATGAATTTTATGTTTGTTAGAATTCCCATATGCGTACTGAAGATACACAGTTTATTTATTAGGATACTAAGTTCAATATAAACAAACCATGAGTCAGTGTTTCAAAGAGCCATCCATAGTCATGAAAATTAGATGAGATCTCTCTCTCTCTCTCTCTCTCTCTCTCTCTCTCTCTCTCTCTCTCTCTCTCTCGGTTTAGAAATATGACCCATTATATTCTCATTTGGTTTAGAAGAAAACATTTTTCTCCTCTAATAATCCTAGATGCTGTAGGATTCCATATATGTGGTCAGATTTAGATTTAATGACTGTCAAAATCTCTGATCAGATAGTTTTCTTTTTGTGTGTCTTTATTAGCCATGTAACATTGTACAGTGTTTTTAAATACTAGTAAAGACTTTTGCACAAAAATACTTAAGGGCAGTGGGTTAAAAAAATAAATAAATAACCATTGGCACGGGCCATCCTAAAAGAGCCAGTGTAGGGGCAGCCCATGTCATGTGGCGTTCGGCACTCACAGGCTCTGACCTTTTTTGGTCAAATATGACCCCTCCGCCCAAGGAAAACTGCTGGGTGGGTCAAGAAACGGCCTACCTCCCTCCCCCGAAGCAATTGGGTGAGGATATCTGCTCCCATTGGCTCCCGCCCCAGCTTCACCTCCTTATCTGACCTTCCTATATATACTGTTGCTTGTTTGAATAAAGCTGAGATCCTGCAATGCCTGACCGCTGACTGGACTCCCGGCTCGGTGAGGTTTTTTGAGGGGTTATCTCGACTCCCCAGGGTGGTGGGCCCGGCTGTCAACACTCTTCTCTTGCTCGGCCCCGCAGGCGAAGGCAGCTGGTCCGCTTGGTCTACCCCAGGACGCAACAAGCCAGCAGAAGAAACACCGTTGTTGGCTGTGGACACACAGTGGGCTAGACTCAGGGAGCATCTCAGGGGATATTGACTCTCTGGTTTTTGTTTGTTTGTTATTGTATTTTCTTTCTTCTTTTGGGGGAAGAGGAGTCTGAGAAACACATCTTTAGCAGGCATGAGGAAGGACCAAAAATATCATTGCTTGGCCATCTCTTTTCCCTCTTATATTTTCTTGTCAATTACAAAGTTATGAATTTTTTTTTGGGGGGGGCGATATTGGGGATTGAACTTAGGGGCATTCTACCTCTGAGCTATACCCCCAGCCCTATTTTTTATTCTTTATTTTGAAACCGAGTCTCACTAAGTTGCGGAGTGCCTCACTAGGTAGCTGAGGCTGGCCACGAACCCGGATCCTCTGGTCTCAGCCTCCCGAATGCTGGGATTACAAGCGTGCACCACCACGCCCGGCCAAAGTTATGAATTATAATACAGCATTCTACAGTAAAATGTAAATGCAGAGAATTTGTAAGAGTTGCATTGCCTTCCAAACCACGCTGGTTCATAGAACAGTCTGGGAACATATTAACCAAAAGCTCAGACTGCCACCCATGTGCACCTCACCTACAGCTTCCACGTGTGGGCGTCACACACTCCAAAAGTGAGATAAGACAGACAACCCAGAGAACCGCATGCCGATTGTAAATACCCAATGACATCCAGAACAAAGGGGAAGCTGAAGATTGTGACCCCTTGCCTTACAGAGAGAGGGCTCCCTGACCCTGTGTCTCAGATAGCTAGAAGCAGGACAGACGACTGGCACAAGGAAATCGGTGTAGCACTTACAGGCTGACACCTTCAGTAAGAGTTGGTACGAGAGCTGGAGGCCGCCTGGGTTTCTCGTGTAGCAGACGGCAGCAAACAAAGTAGGAAGAGGTTTTCGGCAGACAGCTTTGCAGGTAACTAGAGGTTGGATTTATTTGGAAGCGAGCTGGAAAGAGACCAGAGATTGATCTGACGAACAGACCGGGCTCCGGCAGCTGTCTCTCTCTCTCTGGGTAATTTCTCTTTTCCCAGTTAAATTGTCAGAGAACTATGTTGGGGGACAGATGCCAACAGGAGAGCTTGCATCGGCCCAGATTCCAGCTTCCACTAGAGAGGCTCTCAAAAAAAACCCACATGCCCTTGCACAGCCAGCCCTCACCGAGGAAGGTAAGAGTGCTCGCTGTGTGGCACCCTAGGCAGGGCGCACCCCAACGGGAGAGGGGGAAATGTGCACTTCATTGGTCTGAAAGGGTTTGGGATCATTTCTTGAAAAAGCTGAAGTAGCCCTTGGATCGCCACTGGCTGCTTTATAGATCGCTGCCACTGGTAATTATATATCAAGTCATGGCCTTCTCCCAACGCATTCCTCACCGAGCCACAGCTTGGTGCCACTGAGAACTAAAAACGGACCTTCCTCCCACTGTCCTGCTGCATCTGCTCCCCTGGGCTCCAGGCACCGCCAGCTCCCCACTCAGCCGTTGCTATCCGTGTCCTGGGGGCCGAAGATCATTGCTCTAACTCTGGACTGGAGATTCTGTAGGCGCTACTATGAGAGGCAGCCATTGCTTAATGGTGCCAAAGACCAACCGAGTCCAAGGAACCTCGAAATCCTTTCCTCCGGGAGCTGGTCAAGAGCAGGGCATCTGGCAGCTCTTGGCTAAGGTTTTTAGATGCTCTGTGATTTTCCTGTCTTCACAATAACCACTGTTCTTAGGGCCATGTTCTTAGGAGATTGAGCCTTGCTCAGGCCTGAGTGCCTCATCCTTCAAGAAGAGAAAGGGGAAGACTGGTAGGAGCGGAGGGAGGAAACATCTATTTGTTCCTGGAAAACATGGTCTTTCTTCCTAAATCCCCAGGATGCCTTTGGGGTTCAGTTAACTCCTTGCCCCATGGTGATTGTAAGGTCTTGGTGGCGTGCTCAGGAAATGCCTGGTGATTATAGAGCCAAGCTGTCCCTGGGGGTCAATGTCTTTAGTGGAGTCACAATTGGTAGAGACCTGTCAGAGATCCTAACCTGGGCGCCCACGTATCAGATACAGCCTGCAAATGTTATTGTGTTTGTACTACCTGCTGGTTTGTGTGTGTGTGTGTGTGTGTGTGTGTGTGTGTGTGTGTAATTCTCTCCTCCCCACCCCCCAACCTCCCTTCTATCATTCCACTGGGGATTCTCCTCCATTATCTAAAGTCCCTCTTATATCCTGATAATTCCCAGGCTTCCACATATGAAAGAAAACACTTCAATTTCTGTGACTGAGTTCATGTTTTAAAATACCATGATAATCACATTTTTTTTTTTATTTCAGTCAAAATTCATGCCTTCTTTCTTTTTTTTTTCCTTCTTCCTCCCGCCCTCCCTCCCTGGGCATCTGTTAATTTCTTGGACTATCACTACTGGTGTTATGGGTATTCAGTGATTTAAAATATAATATATATATATATGTGTATATATATATATATGTATTTACACACATGTGCACATTCTCTTTTGTTGAAAATGTGAATAAAATCCCCAAGATATAGGCTGCAGATGTAGCTCATTGGTAGAGTGTGTGTCTAGCATGTATGAGGTCCTGGATTCAGTCCCCAGTCCTGCAAAAAACAAAGAAGAATCCCAAAGATGATCTACTCATAACTCTTCATTTAAAATCTCAAAGAAGCCCAACGACTGATATTTAGAGAAAGGGAAGAGGATTCAGAAGGAGGGCAGCATGTAAAACATAATTAGCCATAGCAGACATAACTTGAAGAATTGCCATTTACAATCCAGCCTTATCAGCTTTCTGGACTAATTGGCTAAATGTAATACGTGTGGCTGAGAAAGAGACTGAAATAAGAATTGTACATCTCTTTACTCACGCACACCTTACCTATTTCCAAAAAGGATTTGAGGAAATTATGTCGATTATGAAGATGCCAATCTCTTAGTAAAGTGCCATTTCAGGAATGTGGAAGCAGAAGGAAAAGTTAATTCCTCTTAATTGACCTTTAACAAGTCATTTTTAAGGCTGACAGCTCTGTGACATTAACTTTGTTCAGGTTCGTTTCTGAAGATCTGGAGGTGAATGTGTTGGGACTCCTGACATGGATATTTGCGGGTTTATTCGTCTGTCTTTCATCTATTCAATTTTATTTTTAGCCAGACGTGGCAGTGCGCATCTGTAATCCCAGTAGTTGGGAGGCTGAGATGGTTGTAGCCCGCCTCAGCAATTTATTGAGATCCTTATTAACTTAGTAAGACCCTGTTTCAAAATAAAATAAGACTGGGGCTGTTACTTAGAAGTAGAATGCCCTAGGTTCAATCAGAGATCCTAAACTGGGCTCCCACGTATCAGATACAGCCTGCAAATGTTTCAAAATAAAAACTTAAAAGGGCTGTGGGTGTAGCTTGGAGGTTGAGCTTGGGGTTGCAGAGTTGCTAAAATACGTGCTCAGCTTTGGGTTTGAGGATCCTCTTTTAGGCCACTGATACCTGTATGTCAACAAGCATGACTTCCACTCCTTCCTCAAATGGTCCCTTAAGTGCCTTTTGTCTGAAATGTCTTCAAGGAGAGTAGTTGTTCAATGGTAAAACCAGAATGAACAGCCATGCTCCCCCATTACAGATAAATGAGTGGCAACTGTCACCTGGTTTTTGTTGTTGTTGTTGTTGTTGCTTGTTTTGTTTTGCTTTGCTTTTGCAATTTTTGTGGTTTTATTTAACCACACACACACACACACACACACACACACGTGTGTGTGAGCTGTCTATTCCTTTTCTTTGCTGCACAGCCTGGCGCTGGGGTTGGTGACTCTGATGGCCAGCGGAGCCACTCTTTCCACAAAGGTTTAGCGGTTCTTGGAGGAGACCTTGGGAGCAGTCTCAGCACAGGCAGAGGTGTCGCACCTCAGGAGGAGCGTTTCCACCTCCCTGACGCTCTGGACCAGGAACTTACGGGAGCCACTGGGCAGCACGCGCCTTGTGTTCTCGTTGCTCCCGTCATCAGTGTTGGGCGCCGAGATCTGGTCCTGGAATCTTCTCTGCATCCTGCTGCCAATCCTTCTGGGTTTCTGCCAGTTATCCTTAATTTAAGTTATCGGTCTGACTGGTGCCAGATGATCTTGGTCCACTTTCTGATGATCTTGGGCTTCACGGGAGGTCTGAGGGCAGCCATGATGCCGAATGGGAGATGGTGGCCGCCTCTGCAGGCAACGCCGAGGAAGACAGGGGACGGCCTGCAAGGGGCTGCCTGGTTCTGAGTGATGGGATGAGGCCAGCTATTGCAAGGTGCCAGCGAGTTCAGACATGTCAAAACGCAGGGGGTGAAATTTGGTCCTTAGAATTAATCAAGTACAATTTTCTTGGAGGGGGGTCTCTGTCCTAAGAAAATAACCAGATGTGCACTAAGGTATTAAACTACCTCAAGGTAGTTCGATAATGTACATAAATAGCTTTGGTTGTGTCCGTATCCTTTGTCCTCCTAATCCAATGTTTTGGTCCCTAAGAAAATAACCAGATGTGCATTAAGGCATTAAACCACCTTCTGTAGGAGTAACAATCTATTGCACTGGGAGTACGCATGCCAGATTTCACATCCTCACTGACCTTGCTTAGTATCATTGTTTTATGAACCAAATATTCGCTCCAGCATTATTTCTAAAAGTGAAAAATTGGAAACATAACTTATGTTCAACATATGGGAGTTGAGTAAAAGAATGTTTCCAAAGAATGTTTCATAATATGAACAAATGCTCCCCTGAGCACATAAAACTGTACTTATAGTGTACTTCCAATTTTGTTTAACCACATATTAGAAGAGAGAGCAAAAAAAAAAACCAAAAAACAAAAAAGAGGGATGGAGAAGGAAATTGGCCCCAAGATGGTTTCTTTCCACTCCCTCTCCTCAAACAGCATGAGAAGATCTTTTGCCTTCTTATGTGTCTAAAACTTTTCCCGAATTTCTATGACAACAAGCACAGGTTAAAAATTGCCACTGGGCTGGGCGTGATAGCGCACACCTGTGATCACAGTTCTTGAGAGGCTGAGACAGGAGGATCTCAGGTTTGAGGCCAGCTTCAGCAATTTAGTGAGGCCTTCAACAACTTAGTGAAACCTTGTCTCAAAATAAAAAAAAATGTAAAATAGAGTTGAGGTATAGCTCAGAGGTAGAATGCACCTGGATTCAATCCCCAATTTTAAAAAAAATTGCCATGGGCCCTTCTTGTTTTCCTTTGTGGACATTCTCACCCATGCAATGACTTGACATTTCTACATGGTGTGATGGTGGGACCCACACCCAAGCCATGGCCTCCTGTCTCATGCCAGGGATTTGGGCACAGCTGGCCTCCTCTGGCTGGCTCATGGTGACCTTGTGAGATGGCCTGGTGGAGGAGAGGTCCTAGATTTCACACCAGGAACGAGGGATCTCCTAGGAAATAGCCCAAGTTACATCGGCACCAGGGCCCGGTCTGCATGGGCCTGCCTGGTGACCTGGGGAAGCAGGAATTGAGAGGCCGGGGTGGGAGACTGTGGATGCTGAGAAGCTTCCAAGAAAAAAAAAAAGGCTATCCATCAATAAGTTCTAGGCAGGCGGGCAGTAAAGAGGACGGGAATTCTGAGTCTAACCCGGTGGCTCCTTTTCAAATCCATAGGCAGCCCAGGTCATGGAGAGTTGTCTGGGCCTTAGCCAGCACATCTGTAACACTCCGGAGCCCCACTAACCAGGGCCTCAGTGCCAGCCATTTGTCCACAGACATTTAGGAAGCCCTGCTCTGGGTCATGCTATTGGTCCCTGGCCCTGTTCCAGGCAGTCCTCAACACAGGGGGCTGCAGTGCACGTGCTGGGACTCTGCACCAGTCATCCATGGTGTCCTCCTGCCCCCGACACAGAGATTATTTTCTAGTTAATGGAAAAAACAGCTTCCTTTAGGTATCAAGTATTAATTGTGTTTATGGTTTTTGCAAACTTTATGCTATGAGAAAAAGTTGAATGGTGTTCAGAATCACCTGCAGGGCAACCCCTCATTCCTTGAGAGGAAGAGGGTATTCGCTGTGACTGTCCCTTCCCTTTTTCTTCCCCCACATAGTGGCTTCTATTGCTCTGTGCTGATACTATTTTGTCATATAGCAAGGTAAAGCAGATTTTTGACAGAATTCTCAGAAAATGAAGGCTCTGCCTAGACTCTTGAAAGGGCCATTGTATCTCCTCAGGATGTTTGCAAACCATTGACTATGTTGGTTTAGAAACTCAGACTGGACCAGGGCTCTAAGACTGTGGCTAGCTTGTCGTTTGGAAGATGTGAGGTGAAATTTACATTCATACTTTTAGCATCATGTTGCTGGTGAAGCTAGAGATCTGCTTATCTCTGGAACCAGATTATCTTCCTCATGAAGGTCCTTTTTTCATATATACTTGAAAAATGTAATAATACATGAACATGGTGAAAGAAAAATTGGCCCAGTGTGGAAAAGCATGCAGGAAAAAGTAAGTTCAAAACCATATTCTTACTGTGTGACATACCACCCCAAACAGTGGCATAAAAGGACCATTGTTTGATTACGATCACCATTTATTTATTTATTTATTTATTTATTTATTTATTTATTTATTTATTGTGGTACTGGTGATTGAACCCAGGGGCATTCTACCTCCAAGCTACACCCTCAGTCCTATTTTTTATTCTTTTATTTTGAAACAGGGTCTCACTAAGTTGCAGAGAGCCTCACTAAGTAGCTGAGGCTGTCCTCGAACCTGGATCCTCCTGTCTCAGTCTCCCAAGTAATGGGATTACAAGCGTGTACCACCACACCAAGCTTGATTATGATCACCATTTCTGTGATTCAAAATTAATAAAGGGTGGAGTCAGGGCAACTTCTCCCTAACCCTTGATGTTTGGGTCTTCAGCTGAGAAAATGGGAAATCTGGGAGACCAGAGCCATCTGAAGGCTCATTGGCTCCCTTGTCTCGTCCTTGAACTGGGTGAACTTGACCTCTTATGTCTGCCACACAGAGCTCTTACACAGGGTCCCTCCAGGTGGCTTGGCTTCCTCACAGCATGGCGGCCTATTACCCATGACTTCAGGCTCTGAGCACGAGTCTTCTGGTCAACAAGGAGAAAGCAGCCTCTTCTTTTCTGTCTTAGCCTTGGAAGCCACATAATGTCATGTCTGCAGACCAGAGTTAAGATGAGGAGACCCAGACCCCATCTCTTGATCGGAAGAATGTCAAGGACACATCATGAGATGGGAAATTTGCAGCTGAATTTGGAAAATGCTATATATAGTCTTTTCCCAGCAAATGGGAATTTACTCTACTTGAAGATCATTCCAGACTCAGACTGTAAGCACCTGCATAACAATGTATAGCCTGACAACACATCATTTACTTAACTAGTCACCTACTATTGAACATTTAACTTGTTCCCAGTCTTTTGACATCACAAGCAATGATACAATAAATGTGTTTTACATATTACAATAAACATATTTACTGCACATACCCCACTATACTTATAGGATATAGTCTTATAAGTGGAGTTTCTGGGTCAAAAAATAATTTTCAAAAATTCGAATTTTGGAGCTGGGCGTAGGTGGCACACGTTTGTAATCCCAGCATTTGGGAGGCTGAGACCGGAGGATCCGGGTTCAAGGTCAGCCTCAGCTGCCTAGTGAGGCACTCTGAAACTTAATGAGACCCGGTTCCAAAATAAAGAATGAAAAATCGTGCTGAGGGTATAGCTTGAAGGTAGAATACCCCTGAGTTCAATTCCCAGTACCACAAAAAAATAAATAAATAAATAAAAAATTCGAATTTGGTCACTATTAAGCCTGGCTCTTTATTATCAAGATTATTGTGGCTGAGTGTGATCAAAAATTCAAAATAACAATGGATTAAGCACATGAGAAACTATTTTTCCTCATGCAGAAGTTTGGAGATAAAAAGCCCAGGGCAAATACAACATAGTGATTCCATGAAGTCATTAGGAACCAGTATTCTCCAGCTCTCCACTTGGAATCTCTCAGGTCCATTCTTCCTGTTCCTAGTCCTGCATGCAGCTCACCATCTCCTTGAAGTTTCATGCAGCAAAACAGAATGAAGGAGGATGGAAGACCTTTAAGAGCACTTCCTGAAAATCATGTGCTACACTTCTAATATATCACTTGCCCACATATCTAGGTGCGGGATTTGAGAATTTGAGGTTGTGTGTGTGTGTGCGTGTGTATGTATGTGTGTGTGTGTGTGTGTGTGTGTGTGTGTGTGTGTGTGTATGCATGCACATGTAGTACTGGAGATTAAACCCAGGAGCATTCTACCCCTGAGCTATGTTTCTACCCCAGCCCTGTTTTATTATTTTTACATTGAAACAAAGTTTTGCTAAGTTGCTGAGAGTCTCATCAAATTGTCATCGAACCTGCTATCCTCCTGTCTCAGCTGCCCAAGTACTGGGATTACAGGTGCACACCACCACATCCAGCTACAAAGCATCTGCTTTCATTTGGGCAATGATGTGGCCAGATAAAACCACGGTTTTTATTACTAAGGAAGAAGAAAACCAGGCATGGTAGCCCATGCTTGTAACCTCAGTACTTGGGAGGCTGAGACAGGAGCATTGCCGGTTCGCGGTCAGACTCAGCTACTTAGTGAGGCCCTCTGCAACATAATGAGACCCCGTTTCCAAATAAAAAATAAAAATAGGGCTGGGGGTGTAGCTCAGAGGGTAGAATGCCCCTGGGTTCAATCCCTGGTACTGCAAAAAAAAAGGGAAGCTGAAGTTCAGAAATGGTAAGAAACAGCTAGGCGTGGTGGCACATACCTATAATTTCAGTACTTGGAAGACTGAGACAGGAGGATTGCAGGATCGTGGATAGCCTAAGCAAGTAGTGAGATTCTCAGCAATGTAGCAAGACTGTTTCAAAATGAAAAATTAAGCCGGGTCGGGTGGCACACTCTTGTAATCCTAGTACTTGGGAGGCTGAGATAGGAGGATTGCAGGTTCAGGGCCAGCCTCACTACTTAGTGAGGTCCTCTGCAACTTAGTGAGATCTTGTTTCAAAATAAAGAATTAAAAAAAAAATATGGGTGGGGGTGTAGCTTGGAGGTAGAATGCCCCTGAGTTCCATCCCCAGTACTGCAAAAAAAAAAAAAAAAAAAAGGAGGGGGGGCTGGGGATGCTGGGGATGTATGTAGCTTGGAGGTAGAATGCCTCTGGATTCAATCCCCAATACAAAAAAAAAAAAAGAAAGAAAGAAAGAAAGAAAGAAAGAAAGAAAGAAAGAAAGAAAGAAAGAAAAAAGAAACTACCCCAAATTCCCAAAGACAGAAAGCATGAAGTAAGAATTCAGACCTGAGATCTTTTCTCACTGTCCCAAACTGGACAAAAACTTCAGGTTACAAACTCAGCATCAGCCCCTTCTCAAATATGATTGCTTTTCTCTGAAACCCCAGTAAGGTCAATTGGTCCTGTTTCATATTTGTGGTATGTGTACTGGATACACAGAATTGATATCCCTCTCAATGATCATTCTTTAGCTGGAAAGATCCCCTCCTGCTGCTGGGAAGCTGCTTCGCACCTTGACCTGAGCGGCTTCAGATCGCCACGGTTTTCCTCTGCTGTCGCTACTCTTAGATCCTCTAGCCTGCTGCTCCCACACAGTGAATCCTTTCATAAAGAGTGCTGAGTCATGAAAGGGAACGCAGACGGCCACGAGTGTGTTTGCAGGACTGGAGTCCAACCCAGGTTTCTCCTCGCAGCCGGAGGCAGCCGTCAGCTGACAGCAGTCTACTCCAGGCTGAATGGAGCCCATCGGGGTCTCGAGCCTTGCAGATTCTAGATGCACAGCCGGTGGGACAGTCCCAGATAGGGTCCCAGCAGGATACGCAGGGAGCACTGGCCAACTTTCATCCCAAACTCCTGGTAATCTAGGGTTTGCTTTCTGTAGTAGTGAAATGCAAAATTCTATCCTTCGAAATAGGACAGGAAGGATAAAATAGGTACATGAATAGCACAGCTAGTGGACTTCAACTTTGTCATTCAAAACCTTAGAAGAACCTTATTAAGAAGTGAATTTTCTGTGTGAGGTCCATACCCATAGACCTATGTGGTATTACTGGCTATAACTGAGTTTGGTTTTCTGACTTAACTTACAGCTGATAATGGCTTTGAGGTAGTGTGGAACAGGGAAATTCACAGAATGTTATAAATGACACAAAATATTTCTATGTGATTTCAGCTGACTTTCCCATAACAAAGACCCATATGCTGAAGTTTAAGAATTGTTCAATAAATCTATAAATAGCATCACTCTGTGATAAAAGTGCTGGAAAAAAACCATGATTGTATATATTAAAATGTGAAGTAGGGTTGTATTAATTATTTCTGGAAATGGAAAAATATGATGCTTTATATATATTATAAGAAAAAATTAATAAATTCAAAAGAAGCATTGAAGACTTATCTTGACTACAGGATAATTCAAAGAGATAGAAAATATGAGCTGGGCATGGTGGCGCACGCTTGTAATCCCAGCATTCGGGAGGCTGAGACCGGAGGATCCAGGTTCGAGGCCAGCCTCAGCTACCTAGTGAGGCCCTCCGCAATTTAGTGAGACTCGGTTTCAAAATAAAGAATAAAAAATAGGACTGGGGGTATAGCTCGGAGGTAGAATGCCCCTGAGTTCAATCCCCAGTACCGCAAAAAAAAAAAAAAGAAAATCTGAGAGGTTTAGACATGGAGAAAAGGATAAGAAGATTTAATATATGCTTCTTGGAATTCCAAAAGTGGGCTTTAAAGAGAGCAAGGGAGAGGCAATATTTTGGTAAAACACAACTGAAAAAAGTTCAAGGAAGAAAGAGAGGTAGAAATTTAGAAAGCATAAAGGATTGAATACTACTAAGTGAGCTAAGCTGTGAAAGTAAGACATCATGACAAAATTGAATGAGAGAAGGAAACAAATTACACATAAAAAGGCAAAAATTATTAATAAAGTAGAAACTGAAGATCCTAGAGTCAATAATCCAATATATGATTCCCTAAAAATTTTAATAAAATCATGGTAAGAATGATCATACAACAGTATTGGAGATTAAAGAAGAATATATAATGATGCAACTAATATTAAGAATATAAGAATAGCTGGGTGTGGTGGCTCATGCCTGTAATCCCAGTACTTGAGAGGTTGAGACAGGAAGATCACAGGTTCAAGGTCAGCCTCAGCAACTTAGCAATGCCCTCAGCAACTTAGTGAGACCCTGTTTCAAACTAAAAAATAAAAATAGAGCTGGGTAAAACACCCCTGGGTTCAATCTCAAGTACTACACACAAACACAGATACATACACACACACACACACACACACACACACACACACAGAATAAGAATAATATAAATAAGTTTGTACTAATAAGTTTAATGTAAATTTAGAAATTAGGTAAAATATTAAAAATTCTTACAAAAAAAACCCCAACCATCTGACTAAGGAAGAAAGAGAAATCCTGAATGTTGCTAAACCATTGAAGAAGCTGAGTCAGTAGCAAAAGTTCTTCCCACAAAGAAACCATCAGGGCCAGAAGATTTTAGGATTAGTTCTTCCAACTATTTAATGAACAGATGATTCCAATATTATGTATACCCATTGCGTGATTAGAAAAAGTGGGAATGTTCTCCAATTTGTTTTATGAGATTAACATAACCTAATACTAACATGGGAAATATGAGGAAGGGAAACACTGGCTAATCTCACCCATGCACTTGGATGCAAAATTCCTAGGCAACGTACTAACAAACTAAACCCAGCAACATGTCAAAAAGATACTGTGTTATGTCTAAGTCGGATTTACGCCAGAAATGGAAAGTTAGCTCAACCTTAGAAAATCTACAAAGCTATTTTGTCACAGTAAGTTAATGGAGAAAAGTGGTATGTTCATCTCAATAGATGCAAAAAATGTTCATTATATATGAGTAGCCATTCGAAAACTTTCAGCAGACAGGGAAGCAAGAAATCTTAGTGACTTAATAAATGCTGCCCATAAAACAATAATAAAAAAACAGACACCAAAGCAGACTCTAGCAAAGACCATATTTGAGGATGTAATGCTAAAGTACTTCTGTTAAGATGAGAAACAAGATAAGAGTGCCATTATTATTACCTTGTTTTGCCTTACTCTAGATTTTATAGCCTCAACAATATCAGAAAAAGTAATGAATAGGAAGGAAGAAATAAAATAACCAATATTCTCAGGGAAAATGATTATATACATAGAAATAAATCTAACAAAAATAAGTAACATCTTTATGAAAAAATTTAGAATTTTATTAAAATCATAAAAGATGACTAAAACAAAAATAACTAACATCTTTATGAAAAATTTTTAGAACTTCATTAAAATCATAAAGGTGACTAAAACAAATGTGGAAACATAGTTTTTTTTTGAATAGGATAATTCAATAAAGATAATTCTATTCAAGCTGGTCTATAGATATAATGAAATCCCAAAAGGTTTATTCATGAGACCTGCAAATGTAAGATTAGAAGATTTATTTGAAAGAAGGTCCATTGAATACTCATCATTCCTAAATCAAAACAACTAGATGGGGGAAGTATTTATTTTAATCAGAAGACATCATAGGCCGGGTGTGGTGGTACATGCTTGTAATCCCAATACTTGGGAGGCTGAGACAGGAGAACCTCAGGTTCAAAGTCAGCCTCAGCCACTTAGCAAGACTCTTAGCAACTTAACAAGACCCTGTTTCCAAATAAAATAAGACTAGGGATGTAGCTCAGAGGTAGAATGCCCCTGGATTCAATCCCTAGAACTCCCCCCCCCCAAAAAAAAGACATCATAAAAATAGTGGAAAAACAATCCAATAGGTGGAAATGATCTTTGCAACTGACAGAGGACTAGTACTGAGAATAAACAAAGAACTCCTATGAATAAATAAGAAACATCAAAGAACCTAATAGAAAAAATGAGCCCAAGCCACCAAAAGATATTCACAAATAGGAAGCACAAATGACCATAAGTATATGAAATATTCTACTATTTGGTTAGTAATAAGGACATGGAGATGGATGAGATATGATTTCTTACCAGCCAGGTTGGCAAAAAGTTTAAAGCCTGACAACACCAAGTATAGCTGGGAACGTACAGCAGGAACTTACACTGCGGATGGGAGTATGGGTTGGGGCAACAACTTTGAAGACAATTTGGTATTCCCTAGAATAGTGAATGTGCTCAGACTTATGATCCAGGAAGTCCACTCCTAATTATACCGCTGTTCATATGCATCAGAGAATGTCTACAAGAATGGTCATAGCAATATCACTGGGTACAGCAAAAATCTGAAAACACCCTAAATATTCATTGACAAGCAAATGGATCACTACATTGTGATATAATAGTAGAATGAAGTATTCCAGTATTCCATTCATTGACAATGAATTAATTGACTAAAGATACAACTATCAACATGTGTGAACTTCAACACCAGTGTTAAAGCCACAGAAAACACATACAGTATATGCCTATTTCTATAATGTTCAAAAAACAGCTGATGTGTTCTTTGCTCTTGGTTACATAAATGTGATGTAACTGTAAAGAAAAGCAAGGGAATCCACACCCAAAAATTCTGACTAGTGATTATTGGCTGGGAGAGAGGAGGAGTAACGAGGGAAGGTGTACAGAGGGGACTTGGAAGACATCTGCTTCTTCAACTAGGTGCTGTGGGTATGAATTCATGGATCATTCTTTTCAACATACTGTGTACACTCTTGTCTGATATAGTTTACAGTAAGAAATACAACAACTTAGAGTGCCACCCCTTTATAGAACAATGTCTAATGAATCATTTTATTTTATATTTATGTTCATAACACTCCTGTTGCCGAGTGTGGTGGCGCACGCTTGTAATCCCAGCATTCGGGAGGCTGAGACCGGAGGATCCGGGTTCACGGCCAGCCTCAGCTACCTAGTGAGGCACTCCGCAACTTAGTGAGACCCTGTTTCAAAATAAAGAATAAAAAATAGGGCTCAGGGTGTAGCTTGGAGGTAGAATTCCCTTGGTTCAATCCCAGTATTGCAAAAAACAAAAACAAAAATAAACAAAAAACTACATCTACTCAGTAAATTTGAAAAGTTTGAAGTATATATAAGCTGGGTGTGGTGGCACATACCTGTCATCCCGGTACTTGATCGTAGGTTTGAGAACAGCCTCGGCAATGTAGCGGGACTCTCTGCAGCCTAGCAAGACTTTGTTTCAAAACAGAAAGTAAAGAAGAGCTGGGACTGTAGCTTGGAGGCAGAATGCCCCTGGGTTCAGTTCCTAGTACCATAGAATGAATGAATGAATGAATGAATGAATGAATGAATGAATGAATATTATACATTCATGTATATTATAGTTGATTAAAACAAGAAATGGGGAGCAAAAAGTTAGAGAAAATCACTATAGAAAGGTTTGCACTTTTTAAAGAAAATGTAAGATTCTTAAAAAGAAGAAGAAAGATGGTAAATGAGAATAGCTCATAAAAAGTATAATTTAAAAAGCATAAATAAAGAGTGTGGGGGAGGGGCGATGAAGAGAGGATGTTATCTGGTACAGGGCTGTGATTGAATAGGAGTATGCTCTATAGCAAGTAGGATAACTATGATTGATAACAGTTAATTGTATATTTCAAAATAGCTGGTAGAGGGGAGTGAAGAAATGATCAGTATTTTAGGCAATGGAGACACCAGTCACCCTGACCTGCTCATTAGACATCATGTACGTGTATAGAAATGTCACGCGGAACCCCATAAGTATATAGAATTACCCTGTGCCCATTAAAAATAGAGAATTTTTTTGCCGGGCGTGGTGGCGCACGCTTGTAATCCCAGCATTCGGGAGGCTGAGACCGGAGGATCCAGGTTCAAAGCCAGCCTCAGCTACCTAGTGAGGCACTCCACAACTTAGCGAGACTTATAGGTGTAAAGGTAATTGGGATATTTTAAGCAATTGGGATAGTAAATGAAAAAAATTGTGAAGAAAACTCAGAAGGTTTCCTTAGAAAAACAAATGGTCGAACCAAAAAAAGAAAATACACACACCAGCTGGAAGCAAACACGCACGGAGGAAGAAGTACAAGACACCCTCGACGTGGCCTGACGTGGCTCTGGTTTCCCTTGCAGAATGTCATGCTCCAGAAAACTCCAGAAGATGCCTATGGGTTTACTCTTTCCCCCGGCTACCTTAAGTGGATACTGCTTTTACTGCGTTTGACACATTCATTGTATTCTACTTTGCTAAGGTTTTAAGATTTTTGTTCATTCTATATTTTAAGACTTTTGTTCATCTAAATATATATATGTGTGTATACATATATATATTTGGAAATGTTCATTATAGATTTAAGATTCAAAAGTCATTTTTACATGTAAATTAGATTTTTAAAAATTCTTTAGTCGTTTGGAAGATTTTTTTCCATTGAATAAGAGCCAAATGCCTCTTATTGATTTACAGTAGCTATTATTTCTTTTATTGGTGAGCTATTTATGAGTACAATTTTTTTCTACATAGGATTGGAAATTTTTACATTAAAAATGAGTATTGATAGCTGAGTGTGGTGGCACATACCTACAATCTCAATACTTGGGAGCTGAGACAGGAGGATCACAGGTTTCAAAATAAAAAGGGCTGAGGGTTTAGCTTGGAGGTAAAATGCTCCTGGGTTCAATCCTCAGTACCAAAAAAATTAAAAATGACTATTGATATTCATGTTAGTTATTCTCCATGTTGTTTTTTTTTCTGATAAATTTAGGTATAAACAATGAAATTAAGGCTTAAAATATAAAGTAATTTAGCCAAGAATTAAATAGCTGAAGGATTCCAGAAGTCATTTTGGCTGAATGAAATCTGTCTACAGACAGTACAAAGTCATTTTTTTTTTTTTTTTTTGGTGCTAGAATTGAACCCTTTGGGATTGAAACAGGGTCTCACTATGTTGCTGAGAGTCTCACAACATTGCTGAGGCTATCCTTGAACCTGCGACCCTCCTGTCACAATCCCAAGTACTGGGATTACAGGTGTTCACCACCATGCCTGGCTTGAAAGTCAGATACTCTTGACTTCAGTTTTTTTTAAAAAAAAAAAAAAAATCTGAGTATATACAGGGCCCTTGATTTTAAGCCAGGTATTTTGTTATTACTGCCCTTTAGACTTTACCACAGGAAATGTCTTCCTTCGTTGCTTTTGAAAACTCACCTTTAGTTTCTTGAATCCTGAACTATCACTTTTAAGTTCAGTGTTTCAGATTTCAGAGACTTTAAAAATTTGGAGATACTAGGAATTTAGGATTTGGGAATATTTGCATAGGCCTTATAAATTGAGCATATCTAATCCAAGAATCCAAAATCTGAAATGATCCAAACTTTTCAAGAAATAAAATTGGATTTCAGAGCATTTTGGATGTTAGATTCTCAGATTAGAAGAGGTGTTCCATCTATGTGAGCTTTGCAACTGTCGACTGTTCTCTCATCCACAGCATGGAGAGATTATCTACTTCCCAGATTTATAAAGATTGAGAAAATATACGTGGTCCATTTTACCAAACCGTCCTCCTGTGTGCTACATTGCACAGAAGGGCTTCGGTTACGTCTAATACAAACAGCAGCTGCGATGGAAACCTGGGTCCTCTTGGATCTTCTGCGGGGGAAACTTGGGTCAGTGAGTTCGAATCGGGCTCTGCTCCTGCCTAATTGCTCTTCTAAACATCTGCAAGTGGGAGTGAAAATAAGAAATGTTTTGGTGTCATGTTTTGAGATAATTCGCAGAGTCAATTGGAAAAATAGTTGGGAAATTCCAGAGAAGTGAACTTTGAATGTTGGACACGTTGCTTCCTTTTGATGGCTGCCTCTGGAGGAACATGGCGGCAGCTGGAGCCCGAAGCCCACCGTGGACGTGTCCTTCCCGACCTGGGCTGGGGAAGAGAGAGTGAGCATGGTGGGCGTGGTCCTAAGGAAGCCGCTGGAACCTCTTGGAGAAGTTGTTGCCTTCCCTCTGCATTGGCTGAGCTGGACGCTGCCTATAAGGATGAGTGCCAAATCCTTTTGCTGGGTTTCTCATTTGGCTCAAAAGCCACACCCTAATGATGGGCGGGGAGAATGACTCGCCTGTGACCATATTTACCACCCTCCACGATGACATCTGCTTGACCTCTGCCTTTGCCCGATGTCTCCTGGGTGCAGCCTTCAAAGCAACTGATCACACTCCTGGCTTCCTCCTGGATGGGTTATTGGGCTCCCTCGGGGCCTTTCAACAGCTCTGCACCAAACAGCATCTGACCATCCGACCCCAGCCGGTGTCCAGGGCCCACTCAATAGCCAAACGTTATAGACATGAATTATGAAACAGAAAGGAAGTGCCCAGATGATATTTCATCATCCTTCTCTGATTGTGTGCTTTGTTTTTACTGGTGAAATATTCACATCTTATATATTTACCAAAAAAAAAAAAAAAAAGAGGGGTGAGGACAACATTCTTGCATTCAGTAATTAATTTGCAACACTTCACCTAGTACTGTCCAGCCAGACACTGTCCTGGGCTTGAGGATACAGTGGTGAGCAGAGACAAACATATCAGCCGGGTGTGGTTGCACATGTCTGTCATCCCAGTCCTTGGGAGGCTGAGACAGGAGGATCCCAGGTTCAAGGCCAGCATCAGCAACTTAGCAAGGTTCCTGTTTCAAAATAAAAAATAAAAGAAGACTAGGGGTGTAGCTCGGATATAAGAGCACACCTGCATTCAATCTTCAGTATCACACAACAACAACGAAAGACAAACACATCCCTGTCCCTGTGGAACTTATAGACCAGGAGGAGAGAAATACGTTATTCTATCCCATAGGAGTAAATGAAGGATTTGCAACTCTGGAAAGAACTAGTAAGAAAAAGCAATGGTATCAAAAGAACAAATAACCAAGGAGTTTGACACACTTGGGGAGATCAGGGAGGACTCAGTACCTTGGAAGTCTAGGACCCAGGACCCTTGTTCTACTTTCCAAGGTCACCAGATGAAATCTGGAACAGGCTTTTAGAAAGCTAGTGTCTTGCCTGGTGTGGTGGTGCATGCTTGTAATTCCAGTACTTGGGAGGCTGAGACCAGAGGATCCGGGTTCGAGGCTAGCCTCAGCTACTTAGTGAGGCCCTCTGCAACCTAGTGAGACCCTGTTTCAAATAAAGAATTAAAAAAAATAGGGCTGGAGGTGTAGCTCGGAGGTAGAATGCCCCTGAGTTCAGCCCCAGTACAGCAAAAAGAAAAAAGAAAAAAAAAAAAAAAAGAAGAAGAAGAAGAAAAAGAAAGTTAGTGTCTCATTCTTCCTTACCCTGGTCCCATCTCTCTATCCAGAGCAAAGACAAAGATCCTCAACCTACCTGTTAAGAGATAACCACGTTACTGGAAGAGTTTAAGAAACATTAAAGAGAGTGACCAATAAGTTATTGTTAGGGGCCACTGACTCTTGAAGGCATTATTCAAAATTATGTTCCTGAGGCATGAAGATAGCCAGTCAGCTATGAGGGCTTAGCAAGCATACTTCCAGATATGGACCAAAGAGAAAGGAAAACATACATTCAAACAAAAATACAATAAAAATAAAACAACCTAGATTCCATGTAGCTGCAGCAATTTACAATACAATTGTACCAAAAAAAATTGTTGTGTTTACAATTTGAAACCTTGCTGATACACATTCAGCATTCTGAAGACAAAAATTCCAAGGTACCGTCTTTGCCTCTAAATGTATTTCCTTCTTCACTCCAAAGTATGATTTCAAAATAACAGTTAGAGTAATGGTTGATGGGACCTGCATCTGAGGCCAACTGTCTGACTCAAGCCTGGCTCTCACTTCCTGCCTTTGGGCCTCCCTGGACCTAATTCTCCTCGTATGTCTAATGGGGATCATGAGAATACTACTTCATAGGGTCGTTGGCGGGATGAGGGGAGATGTTATGAGTTCTGTTCAGTGCTGGGCAGGGGATGATGCTTAGCTGAGCTTGGCTCCCCTGATTTCCCTGTGCAGAAGGCAATGAGGACTAAGGATAGTCAGAGGTGTCTATGCCCTGTGTATTTGTGCACACCCTCCTCTCTGGTAGTGTGTTAAGAAGACACGTGGGTTCTGGATGTGTTCGGAGCACACAGTGTTCCTTCCCTCTGACAGTAGTTTTCCATAATAGAGATGGGGAAAAAATACCATCCAAAGAGCCTCCTGTTTGCCCTGACACCACGACTCTGAGTAAAATAGTGTGAAACTTCTCAAAGATATTTCTTAGGACTCCTCCATGTGGGTGTAAGTATAGAATTTGAACACGTATGGAACACTAGCTGATAGTCCTTCCTCCCTCCCTCCATGCAAAGAAACCACGAATGAAATGACCTGGGAAAACCAGACTTAAGACTTTTCCAAATAGGTAAATTCAAGGCAAACATGTCCCTCTCCCCCCCTGAGCTGGCCAGGCCTGTTGCTCCTGGAACCAAGACAACAGGTATTGGGTAAGAGAGATGGACTGGACCGAGTCCATCAGCTGCAGTTGGAGCCAAGCTCTCATTCTGGGTGATTCTGTGGGAAAACAGCCTGAAATTCGGTTTGCAAATTGGATGCTCTCTCTCCTTCTTCATGTCTCTAGCCCAACTTTTTCAGTGGGGAAACAAGTATTATAGCAGGAAGAAGTTTGATCAGTGTGTGTGTGTGTGTGTGTGTGTGTGTGTGTGTGTGTATGTTTCTGGGGATTGAACCCAGAGGCATTCTACTTCTGAACTATATCACCAACCTTATTTTATTTCTTATTGGGAAATAGGCTCTTGCTAAGTTTCTGAGGGCCTCATTAAATTGCTGAGGCTGGCTTTGAACCTGCAATCCTCCTGTCTCAGCCTCCCAAGTACTGGGATTATAGGCATGTGCCACCACATTTGGTTTTGTGATTTTTTTTTTTAATCAAAATGTCTTATGCAGGGCTAGTGTCATTCTATTACAGGTTTGCTGCTTTGTTTGATGAAGTATAGGCCCTTAGTAGTCTGGCCACCATATTTTCATCTTGTCATTGATTTATTTGTGCCTTTATTTATGCACTGAGTCGTCCTCATGCATAGTGTTCAGTATGTACCAGGCAGAGTTTTTGAATGAAAAATTTGACATGTTTTCTGGGAGGTCCGAGTGAAGTTATGGAGAAAATGGTTCAGGTTGTTAGACATCACTCCTTTTCCCAAAAGCTCAGGCCATGTGACAGCTGAACCCGTGCAGGAAAATAGAATACAGTTGTTCCTTCAGGACTGCAGAGGATTGATTCCAGGACCCCACAGACATCAAAACCTGTGGATACTCAAACCTCTTATGTAAAATGATGTAATTTTGCATAAAACCTATGTACATCCTCCTGTGTTTGGAGGGGTACTGGGGATTGAACCAAGGGGTGTTCTACCTTCAAGCTACACCCCAGCCCAATTTTTTTTTTTTTTTGAAACAGGGTCTCACTAAGTTGCAGAAGGCCTCTCTAAGTTGCTGAGGCTAGCTGTGAACCTGTGATCCTCCTATCTCAGCCTCCCAAGTTCTAGAATTACAGGCATGCACCATCAAACCCGGTAACCTCCCATATATTTTAAAACATCTCTAGATTACTTCAAATACCTAATTGCAATGCAAATCCAACTGTGATGGGATAAAGTAAGCCAGAGTTCAAGTGTATTTTGAGCATTTCCTTTGAGGAATCTGAAGAATAAATGCATGTTAAAGGCAATATGGCCACAATCTGGAGTATCCTGTGACAGAGACTTACCCACTAGCTTATTTTCCCAAGCAGGACAAGATGCTAAGGACCCAGGAACGTGGGGCACACATCACCGCTGTTCCCTGTGCCTATCCAATCCCTGGCGGTGTGTCACCCTACCTCTGCAGCCGTGTCGCCCCTCACTTCTAAGTCCTAGCCCAGCAAATGTACATGTAGCTCCACAAACACATCAAATGGCCTCCTACCTCTCTGCTTCCACACGTGTTGTTTCTCCTTCTGGAATATTCTTCCTTCTACATTTCCCTTCCCTTAAATAACTGTTCATTTTTCCAGTCTTGGTTCAGGCTTCTCATCCTTCCAGAAGCATCCCTCCCCCCCCCACTTTTCACACCTTTCCAGCCATCCCCCTCTCTAGCACTTGCAGACCTTGTCATATAAACACACAGAATTATGATTCTTTGCACACACACATGCCAATATCATAAAGGATCCCAGCTATGCATTTGCACACACACATGCCAACATCACAGAGAATTACAGTTGTGAATTTGCACACACATGTCAATATCACACAGAATCACAGTTATGCATCTGTACACACACATGCCAACACACATAGAATCACAGTTATGCATTTGCACACACACACATGCCAACGTCACAGAGAATTACAGTTGTGAATTTGCACACACATGTCAATATCACACAGAATTACAGTTATGCATCTGTACACACACATGCCAACACCACAGAGAATCACAGTTATGCATTTGTACACACACACACTCCAACGTCACAGAGAATTACAGTTGTGAATTTACACACACATGCCAATATCACAGAATTACAGTTACACATTTGCACATACACATGTCAGTTTCACACAGAACTACTGTCATATATTTATACACCTTTATTTCCTGTTAAACTAAAAAATGGAGTGCACCTTAATGTCAGTGACAAGGTGGTGTTTTCTAGCAGGTGCCATGACCCCATGACCCTCGCACATAGCAGATGGCTAGCCAGTGTCTGCTGCACTGAGAGACCTGTACAGGTGTTTTGATAGTTTGTATTGGTTTTTAAGGGTTTGAGGAGAAAGGAACCATGCAACAAATATTTGTAGATCACACTTTATGCGCCAGTCACTCATAGGTGCTGGGGATGGAGCAGTGAACAGAACAGACAAATATCCCTGCTGTCATGGGGCTTACAGTCTGTTCCTGAAGCTGGATGGCCATAGTCTCAGCTAAATATCCCACTACTAAAAAGAAAACCTGTACTGAGACACTTCACAGTCTTTACCACACTATTATTTTATTTTTTCTGTGTCCAAATGCACATGTATGTTTTTATTCTTAAAAAAATTATTCTATTCACAGCCGGGCGTGGTGGTGCACACTTGTAATCCCAGCATTTGGGAGGCTGAGACCAGAGGATGTGGGTTCGCAGCCAGCCTCAGCTATCTAGTGAGGCACTCTGCAACTTAGGGAGACCCTGTTTCAAAATAAAGAATAAAAAATTGGGCTGGGGGTATAGCTCGGAGGTAGAATGTCCCTGAGTTCAATCCCCAGTACCACACACACAAAAAGAAATAAATAAAAAATAAAGAATAAAAAATAGGACTAGGACTGGTGGTATATCTTGGAGGTAGAATACCCCTGGGTTCCATCCCTAGTACTGCAAAAAAAAAAATATTCTAGTCATCTATAAAGAAGAAGAAAATCTGTCATTTGCCGTAAAGTTCATGGAACTAGAGGATATTATGCTAAGTGAGATCAGCCAGCCTCAGAAAGTCGAGGGTTGTATGTTTTCTCTTATATGTGGAAGCCAGAGAGAAAAAATAGAGAACATAAGGGACTTAAAAATAATGTAGAGACAGACCTGAAGAATCGCAGAAGGAGATTGGCAAGCCCAGTCCTGGGCCGTGGCTGTCTCTGTGGCCACCCTGGCTCCAGTTCACCGTGACCTCATGCCTCAGAGGTTCCATGTTTTGCCATAGCATCGCCCAGCCAGGCCCTAGGGCCGACTGTTTACATGGTGGTGCTCAGCTCCTGGCTTCCTTCAAGGCTTAATCATCATGGCTGGTCCAGCTCCTCCACCCAGCTTCTCTGCAAGACCTGACACTCCCAATGTCTCCCACGAACATTACTTAGCCATAAAAAAGAAACAAAGTACTGGTACGTGTTATAAGGTGAGTGAACCTTGAAAACATTTTGCAAAGTAGAAGATATCAGACACAAAAGGCCTCAGTTGCATGATTCCGTTTATAGGAAACATCCTGAATGGGAAACTCCATAGAGACAGAAAGTGGAATTGTGTTTAGCAGGGGCTGCAGAGAGGGGAGGAGAGGAAGGACTGCTGACAGGTGCTGTCTCAGCCTCCCACGCACCAGGATTACAGGCGTGTGCCACCACACTCTTGAATTTACATTTTTTAAAGTAAACGTTAGATATGTGAATTAGACCTTAATAAATCTGCTATTAAGGATTGTTTTCCTGGGCATGGTGGTGCATACCTCTAGTCCCAGCTATTTGGACACCGAGGCAGGAGGATCACAAGATGGAAGCCAGGCTGGGCCACATAGAAAGGACCCCATCTCAAAAATAAAATGTCTCCACCTTAGTTTCTGTGCAATGAGAGAAGATGTAGGAAGTGTTTGGGAAGGGGAATCTTTATAATCACTTCATGGGGCCTGCATTGCCCCCCCCCCAGTCCTATTGATGTTAGATGGCCAAGAGACTTACTTAGACTTTGCTTGACCTGTGTGGGTTTGTCTTTCCTTTTTCATTGAAGATGCATTCTGTGTTTGTGAAAACGGAGAATTTTTGCTATCCTCCCAGCCCTATTTGAAATATTTAATTACTGAACTATGCTTCGTGAGCATGTGTAGGTGGATGGCCTGGACGATGAAGGTCTCAAATAATGTGGCCTTTGTGTCGGGTCCATGATTTCCAGAGAGGCTCTGCCAGGCTGGAATATTTTCATGGCATTTCAACCTCAGATTTCTCGTAGGCTATAAAAGACTTTTACCTCTAAAACCTGGATAGCTGGCCACTCTTGAAACAATTGGAAAACCTGGCATTTCTGGGCGTACATTCTCTCACGACTACAGTCAGATGGAGCCTTTGAGTGTCTCGTCTCCACAATCTACCTTTCACGTGTCGGCTCACACACGGCCCCTTTCACGCTGCTGCTACCTGTGCTCAGCCTTTGTAGGTGTCTGGGTTAGGTGGGGAAAAGTCCCCCTGAAATGGTTCATTCATTCATTCACTCATTCAAGCCAGGAGTAGTGGCACATGCCTGCAATCCCAGTACTTGGGGAGCTGAGACAGGAAGATTGCAGGTTAGAGGCCAGCCTCAGCAATTCAGCAATACCCTATTTCAAAATGAAAGAAAATAGCCAGGCATGGTGGCGCACGCTTGTAATCCCAGCATTTGGGAGGCTGAGACCAGAGGATCCTGGTTCGTGGCCAGCCTCAGCTACCTAGTGAGGCACTCTGCAACTTAGTGAGACCCTGTTTCAAAATAAAGAATAAAAAATAGGGTTGGGGGTATAGCTCGGAGGTAGGATGCCCCTGAGTTCAATCCCCAGTACCACAAAAAAAG
Organism: Graphiurus murinus; assembly: GCA_004027655.1. Lineage (NCBI taxonomy): Eukaryota > Metazoa > Chordata > Mammalia > Rodentia > Gliridae > Graphiurus > Graphiurus murinus. Next base: position 43,954 of record PVLC010002378.1, on the reverse strand, counting down.
AAAAAAGAAAAGAAAAGAAAAAGGGCCAAAGGTATGGCTCAGAGATAAAAATGACCCTGGGTTCAATCACGAGCAGTAGCACACATGCACGCGCGCGCGCACACACACACACACACACACACACACGCACACACACGTTCATTCATTCATGAAACCTATAATCAGTGTCTATTTGTGTACAGTAAACTCAGGTAGCAGGACAGTTCCTATCCTCAGAGACCGGTAATAGAGAAAGAAATAGAGTCAGTTGATCATAATATACAAGCAAGCACAATATTGGAAGTGTAATTAGAGATACTGGGTGAGCAATCTAACCCAAGGTATTGAGAGTGGGGAGAGGCTCAAGGTGTCTGGAGAAAGTTCCTGGATCCCTCTGTGGCTTCTCCTTAGTACCTGTGCTTTAGTTCTCCACTCGGGAGGAGGGGTTCGTGAGTAATCCCATGTCTACAAAACAAAGAACTTAATATAATTGGAAAATCAAGCAAGGAGGAGTGAAGAGAGGGTGAGAACAGATGGGAAGAATAGTCAAGGGACACAGAAGAAGACGAGAGGAAAAAGAGGCGCTCGGACAAATGAGAAGCAGATGTGTCTTGTCTCGGACACCGACGCGGATACTTGCAGAGAATTCCAAGGGTTTTGACTCCCAGGGAAATTATGCTGAAGGAAACCTAGGGAAAGCTTACAGGAAACAGATGAAGTCTTCCTATTTTTTCTCGTTTTGTTTTCTGCTGGGATCGGACCATCTTTTTGTTCTGAGATAATTATACCGGTTGTGTTGATTGATTGATGTACAAGGTCAAGAGCACCTTCTAATTCGGCAGGTGTGCCCTGGCTATCCACTCTCTGTTGGACAAGTGTGATGGGGAAGCTGGGCTGGGGGTTCAGCAATCTGGAGGAAAAATCCAAAACAGAAAGTCAAAATAATACAAGAAATAGGATAGTATATGGCAAGTTCTTAACACAAAGAGAAGAAAAATAAAATGCAGAATCCCAAGTGTCATGAGATGGCTCACTTGTAACATGTTTAATCAAGTGCATCTTGATTTTATTAAAGTGATACTGGCTTGTGAGTGAGTGGACTGGTTACTGGGTAAGCAGCTGTTTTTATCCTTAGGAAAGATCCTTTCCCTTTAGGAATGAAATTGATTAGTTGTTTGTATGCATTTCTTCTAGAATCAGGTATTTCTCCTTACATCACACTGCAGGTGTGTCACATGATTATTTCTAGAATGAAAGGGACAGAATGTTGAGAGAGTACAAACATTAATTTAGTTGGTAAGGAGGGTTTCATGAAAAGTGAGTTCTTCTGCTTCGGTTCATTAGGAAGTCTTGTAACTAATTGACTTGGTAGGACCTGGGGAAAGGTTTTTGATAGGAGAAATCCCCAGCTCCTTAGTCCATATTTGTGTCTTTAGCCATACCTATCCAGTTTCCACCCAGCAGATGGGTTCTAGATCTTCAGAACTCTACCCGGTAAGCAAGAAACAAGAACCAATTGCCATATTGTGACCAGTGGTGGAGCCTGCTTCTCCCTTCCCAGAGATCAGGCACAGAGGGGGTGGGACATGACGACATGGCCTTTCTCAAAAATGAATCTCACCAGCAGCTGTCCAGCGTGGAATCATATTTTTGGATGAAGTTCTTTATTGTCTGCACCAATGAGTCTTCCTCACTAGATGAAAACAGGAAGCATTTAAGAGGGTAGTTCAGCATTTGAAGTCTCAACTTGGAAGATTCACTTTTGCCAACTCGCTGGTCATGGTGAGAATTGTCCAGGCGGTGACTCACTTGGTTGGTCACTCCACCACCCTTCCCTTGAGCCCCTGGGGAACCTATTTTTCAGATCTTCAGGCAGCAAAGTCCCATCGCTGTCCAGCGTAGCCATCCTCCTGCCCCATCCATTGCAGTTCTGATGTCCTGTGATGCCAGAGGTCTAGACTTCCTGGGGTGGCCGGGAAGCCAAGACTGTTTCCTGTCTCCGTGCAGGTGGAAGTGATCAGGAGTGCTGTGTTCTAAATATCTGTGTTCCATCTGCTCAGGGACTCGGTCTGTAATCCTTAATATGGCTCCGGTGGCCTCCTACTTACTAGTGTGAGTTTAGTCCTAACAACTTCAGCAGGACTTGTGGTAAAAATAAACGTTAGTTCTAATTATTTCAAGTTGGCCCTCAGTTGAAGAGCCAAGGCTTAGGAATGGAAATTGACTTAGGAATGGAACAAGGCGAAATGTTAGTGTCTCTAGATACTGCCAGATAAATCTCTTTGGCAAACAGACATCAGTAAAGCTGTTCTGTCCTGTGGTTCTACAGACCACCCTCCTTCTCCTCCTCCTCCTCCCCCTCCTCCTCCCCCCCCCCCCCTCCTCCTCCTCCTCCTCTTCCTCCTCCTCTTCTCCCTCCTCCTCCTCCTTCTCCTCCTTCTCTTCCTCCTCCTTTCTCTCTTCTCTTTGCTTCTTTCTTCTTCCTTCTCCTTCTCCCCCCCACCTCCTCTTTCTTTTTCTTATGGTGCTGGGGATTGGACCCAGGAGGGTTCTATCTATGAGCTGCACCCCCAGCCGCATTTTATTTTTTACTTTAACACAAGGTCTTACTAAGTTGCTGGGATTGGCCTCAAACCTGCGATCTTCCTGTCTCAGCCTCCCAAGTACTAGGATTGTAGGAACCTGCCGCCACACCAGGCTAGTTGTACTTCTTTACTGGTCTGCTCTGCATGCTGTCTTACACCTAACGGTGACAATGCACCTGTTATCCTGGGATCCTCACCAGCCATGGAGACCCCCATACATGTTGTCGATCCCATTTCCAGTGTGTGTTCACTTTTGTTTGAATTAGATTTTGAAGCTGAGACCCATGTACCTTTGTGGACTTGTACAGCTAGAGATGAGAAAGAAGGGAAGATAGGTATCAGAAGCAAGATCAGAGAGGAAGCAGATGGGCAGCATTAGGGTAATAAATGGCCTATAATTCCCTCTGATACCACGTGGATGTTGCGCCTGTTTTGATCAACTTTTTCATCCTAGGTTCTAGCTCCAAAGAAGGCAAGCAGGGCCTGCTGGACAGATATGGGATTAACCATGAGCACTGAGGCAATATCAAGGCCACAGTTCCCCTAAAAGTAGAGAAAGGAGACTTGTTAATGGCTGGGTAAGAAGGCGTCCTGGTGATCCTTAGAGGTAAAGAGAAATCATTGTCCCAACAAGACCTTCAAAGACAATTTAGTATAGCTCCATGTCCCCCATCCCAAGTCAGAAACCCAGGGAACAGAGAGAAAGAAGAACCAGTGTGAATCCACTCTGCTCAGGAGAAGTGAGGCGAAGGTCCAACAGTTTTAGTCTTTTGGGACCATGGGTTCCCAGTCTGCTGCTGTGTCCTTAATCTCTTTGAATGGCTATAACAAACTACCATTGACTGCCTAATTTACAAGCAATAGAAATCTATTTTCCATAGTTTGGGTGGCTCAAAAGTGCAAGTTCAAGGTGCTGGCAGATTCGGTGTCTGCTTGAGGGCTACATTTCAGTCCCATAAACAGAACCCTGTTACTGCATCCTCACATAGCAGCAGGAGCAGAAGGGGCTAGGGCACTCACTTCAACTGCCTTTATGAAAGTCATTTTGCCCTAAAACCTGATCTCTCCCCCCCCCGCCCCCACACCTCTTAATACTCTCATGCTGGTGATTCAGTTTTGACATGAATTTGGGGGAGGGGGAGGACACATTTGGACCGTAGCCAGGTTTGTGTTTTCACAGGCAGCAGTTTTCCAGTTTGATTAGTGACTAAGAATCGGGTGTTAATCACCCTCCAGATGTTCTGGTCATTGGTTTTCCTCAGGAAATCATTCATGATGCCTGTTACTTTCTGGGTGTCTTTCCTGGTCTAAGGACAGAGCCAAGACAGATTTCATTTTCCACTGGTTAAAAGAAGGACCAGAGCACCTCAGCTTCTCCTAGGAGGTTCATACATGGAGGGTGCCCACAGCTTCCTAGCTCAGTAGAAAACTCCAGCTCAGGCACAGAAATTTTTGTGTCCAGTTGCTGGTGGAGTCTTGGGGCAGGACAAGCCGCTCGCTGTTGCTTTGCTCTGCAGAGCTCTGAAAACAGGATCCTTAACACAGCCTGGTGTTTCCTCCAGGGAGCTTGCATCTGGGCCTTTGGTCTCTCCCTCCCACCCTCTGAACAGCCCAGAGCCTGCCTGCGTGCTTTCCTTATTATGTATTCAAAGGGAAACACATTTTTGTCAGAGGGATTAAAAGGCAGCAGCTAGAAGTGTCTGCCTGGATTTCTGTACGTTTGCCCTTTGTCAGGAGAGTCAAAGGGTCTCAAGTGAAGGGTGCAAGGTTTCCTCGGTGGTCTGGGGTGGCCGGGCACCTCTTTCCTTCCTCTAGGAGACATCGCAGGCACATCAAAGGCCAGTAGGGATGCATTTCCCTCACCCGCCGCAGCTGGAGGATCCTTTCTGCAGAAACCTGAGAACAAAGACGATCTTAATGATCCATGGAAGTACATGCATGAGAAATTTCCTAACTTAGTAAAGTGAGTGTTTTAAATCTGTGCTTCTATTTTTAATTAGACACATGCACCCTCAATGACTGCCAGCAGCTAATTTCCAAGGATGTGTGCAGTGGATACTTTGGCAGGCTTTGGAGTTGTTTCACCTGTGTATCTGTGCATCTTACATAATAAGACCAACTTTTTCAAGAGGATTAGGAAATGCATGGATGTGTAGGGAGGACAAAGAGAACAAAGTCCCAGGGAATGAGGGAACAAGCGCCAAGGCAAATAAATAAACGCTCCGACGCTACTTATAAGTCACTTAGAACGGAGGTAGAATTCTAATAACTTTTAGGTTTGGTTTGGTTTTCATTTACTCTTACTGGTAATATTCTGAGTGAGGAATAACATGTCTTAGAGCTGATCCTCAGTCTCAGGAAATGCTCTAAGCACGCTTCACTTCATGAGATCATACGATGGCCTTGCGGTCTGATGCTCACAGCGCTCCTCCAGGCTGCCCAGGACGCTAACGCTGGTGGCTGGCGGCTGGCGGCCATATGTCTTGGTGGATGTGATTTTCATCTTGTCAACAAGCTGTGCCTCTCGCCACAATCACAAGCTCCTCCGCGTCACTCTCCGGGCCCTTTCCCACCTCCTCGAGTCGCTCAGTGCTCCTTACTACCCTGTCTACGTCCTAAGGGGCTCACCTGGTTCCCACAACACAATCAGCATCGCACACCCCCTCTCTCCTGGTCCAAGAAGTGGCATGCTAGGGGATCTGCGGGTCTCCCTCCCTCCAAGACCTTGAAAAGAGAAAAGCTGGTTCTAATCCAATTTCAAAAGTCTCTTGAAAGTAGATCAAAGTTGGTCATTGCTGTTACCTCTTAGTTTTAGAATAATGTTTTAAATAAGGCTAGTTTAATTTGTGTATTTGTGTGTGTGTGTGTGTGTGTGTGTGTGTGTGTGTACTGGGGATTGAACCCAAAGGCATTCTACCTCTAAGCCACACACCCTCTCCAACACTTCATATTCTTTGTTTTTGAAACAGGATCTTGCTAGATTGCTAAGCATCTCTCTATGTTCCTGAGGCTGTCCTTGAACCTGTGATCCTCCTATCTCAGCCTCCCAAGTACTAGAATTACAGGTGTATGCCACCACACCTAGCTTAGTTTAAATTTTAAAATATATATTACAAGATAAAATTTTCAAAAGTGAATCACACACTTCTGTCCCCCACTTTTCTGTACATTATGATTTAAGTTACAGAGTTTCAAGTTACTTGGTGTTTTGCAGAAATTTATCTCCTATCTAAACGGAGTGCCACTATGCTTTGCTTAACAATTTATTTTGTTCCCTTGGACATTTTTGAATATTCTCTTTCTTAAAGATTTTAATTAATTTTGGAGCAAAAGCTCAAGTGAGAACAACAACAACAACAAAAGGCCATTCTGGACTGCTATTGCTGGTTTAGCAAAATGCTACTTGCTGGCTTTGCCCTGTATGGAGAAGTCTCCTCAGTTCACCTCTCTTCGATTGTTGTTATCAAGGACACATTCTCAAGGGGACTGCTACAGCTGCTGCTGCTGCTGCTGCTGCTGGTGATGACAATCCCAACATCTTTCCCTCACCAAAGCAACAGCAGAATAGCCAAGGAGGTCCAAGCATTTCTGCTGTATTTTAAGGGTCTCAGAGACCTCTGTCTTCCCATGACTCTCTTTTCTGTTTCCTTCCCTCCATTCTTCCCTTCCTTCCTTCCTTCCTTTTTCTGTTTTAGGTAATACTGAACTTGGGTAAATAAGTTGCAAATCTCATATAAAGTATGGAGTTGGGTTTTACTTTGTGATGGAATTTGCAGATATTTTTGTTTCGATAAGTATACATTTACAAGTGTATTTTTTTGTTAAGCTTTTGAGGTAGAACAGAAACAAGTTTTGTATACATTATTCAAGGAGTTTTGAAGATACTCTATTTTTACAAGCGATGGGAAAGTTAAATAAAAATAGACAGGAGAAGGTATCTTAGAGTTGTATACTGGGAATATTATTTTGATTCCCCTTCTCATACATATTATTAAAGCAACAGTGAGGAGCTATTTTGCTGTGAGCTGAAAACTGACTTGAAATGAAACTAAAACTGAACTTTTGCTTAAATGGAGGGTAATTGTTACTGAAGTTAAAAGGTAGACTTTACATCCTGGATAACTAGAAAGTGAAACAAATAACAAAATTCCAAGAAGACACATTATATGCTTATGTTATTTAGCAACCAATTATGGATTCCATAATTGAGCCCTGTTTAAGGAACTAACAACACAAAGATGATATTGCTACACGTAGGAGATCTTAAAATTATTCTGCACAACCTCAGTCCTTGCTCGTCTGCTTGGAAAACTTCCAACAGGAGGCACAAATGGGGAGTGCAGGAGATTTACTTGAGAAGTGAAGGCGCCACAGAGGAAGGCGTGAAGACAGAGCAAAGGGCCACCCACGCTCCAGGGGAGAAAGCGCCTGGGATGGGCTATTCCCAGGAATGGGAAGGCGGCCTGGGGCAGTGGGGTACCGCGTGGCCCATCTCCAAGCATCGAAAGCAGCATGGAGTGTTCCCAGTGTCGAGTTTTATAGTCCCTCTGGACATCTTCTTTCTACATTCTGCATTTGGGGTGATGGACTGCCCTTTGTACGGTGCACCTTAGAGTCCCGGGGCTGTGTCTGCACCCCCTTCCCATGGGGGAGGGGTCTAAGTGAGTCTTTGCAGGTTCCGTCCATCCCAGCTGACCCCATCTGCTGAGGTCTAGCTAGCTACCTAACAACATTAAGCAGTACCTTTTACTTCAGAAATTCATTGCCTAGTTTGGACCATGAGGGAATTATTTTCATATATATGCATATACATATATATATACATATATACATATACATATATACATATATATACATATATATATGTATATATATATATATACATATATATAATTTCTCCTAAAAAAAAAACCTGGCCATCCTCTTTTTAGCTGGTCTGGGGTCTTTTGGATTGCTTCCGCTCTTTGGGTGACACAACTAAACTATCTTGCGCCTTCTCTCCTGCAGGGCAGCCACCGATCACAATGTGGATAATACGACCGGAATACTCAGGGAGTGGTTGAAAAACGTGCAAAGACTCTATCACTACGTGGAGTGGAGGCCCATGGATGAGCCAGAGTGAGTAATGGAGCGAGTGTCCTAAACTCATTCCTTGCTGGTCCTCCAGCCACGGGGGCTCCCGACCCCGGGGCACGTGTGGCTTTTCATTGTCTTTCATCTCTGTAGCTGAGCAAGTTACAAACGCCTGCCATTTCCTTTGACAGAGCTTCATGGTGCCCTCTTCCTCTTTACCCCTGCGGCTGCCAGCCAAGTCCAGTTTTCATCAGTTCAGAAATAAATTACCAGAGTTGTCTATATTTTTAACTATGGGTCTTATTTATTGATATTTTGAGTATAAACCTCTTAGACTTGAGGTATCATGGTGAAAAGTTTGTAGCGTTTGTATAGCACACCTTGCTTTTTTCACTTATCCTATCTTGGCAATTATTATATAGTATACCTGTCAGCATTCTTGTAGCCATAATCTAAATATCTGGCTACTTAGAGAAAAGAAAATTTATTTTCTTATGGTTTGGGGCTCAATCCATGCAGAGCTGGGGACTCTGGGTCTCAGGGCATGGCGGAAAGTGAGCACTTGGGCTGTGATCTTTGCATCACAGAGGCCAGAAGTAAGAGAGAGAACAGGGGGAGGAGGAACCGTTTATATAATCCCCAGGCCACGCCCCAGGCCACGCCCCCAGGGAGCCATGTCCACCCACGCCCTACTGGTCTATCAGTACCACCCAGGTTAATCCATTACAGCCAGGATTACAACCCTCCTGACTCAATTACATCAGCTCCAAACATTAAGTGAGTTCTTTAGGGGACATTTGATATCTAACTAGAACATATAGTAATATTTGACGAACTTCTTTATTTTATGGAATTACACAGTATTCATTGTATAGCTATACCATTAATAATTAATACCCTACTGATAGATATTTAGGTTATTTCTAATCTTTTTTTAATTTCCGATTCTAACCATAGGAATTTGTTAATTACTTCTATATCCAAGTCATCCTATACACCGCACTGTCAAACCAATCTACCTAAAATACAAATGTAATATTTTATTCTCAACCCCAAACTCTTGCTGATGCGGTCCTGGAAGTACCTTTCCTTCTTTGTAACCAACTTCTACCCTAAATCAGACCTACTACAGAAAACTATTCCTAATCACTCCAGCTATAAAGATCTGCCTTTCTTTCAACAATTAGATTGCTTACTTTCTACATAATCTTTTTTGACATGATACACTTACATGACATTGTTAATTAACTAGGTAACATACATTTTTAAAAATAACTTATAGGTTCTTTGGCAAGGGCTAGAGTATGCAAATATTTTATATCCCCTCCCCAGTTCCATATTCTTGGCAGGCACTAAATTAATATCTGTTGGATGAATAAATGTGTCAGTAAGATAAGAATAAATGTATTTAAAACCCACTGCTGCAAATGTTCCCAAGACCACTACAGTTCTACCTCAAGGAATCACAGAAAGAGAATGATTGAGTTGACTGAATTTCAGTCCAGGATAAGTAATTTTTTGAAATTTCACATTTGTGTGGTAATAATAATTATAATAACAAATGTAATTTCAGGACAAATGTATTCTCCCAGCATCTCAGTATTTTATATATATAAAGCCCAAGTATATGACCTGTATATCAAACAAAATTTAACAGTGAAGTTTAAACATATAAAAGATTTTAGATAGTCCTTTGGTATTCCTTGCAATGAAATTTGGCCTAATTTTTAAAAATTGCACACAGAAAGGCTTTGTGTACCTTGCATTCCTATAATGTTCTCTGTAGCTGGACTTTGACTACATATATTACATGCCAAGGTAAATGTAAAAAATATTAGGCAAGGCATACTTTTTTGGCAATATATTCAGAAAAACAGGAATTCCACTGATTTTCATTGAAACAGTAATTGGGGAAGACATTCCAGAGAATTCCTGCGCTGTGCATGGTTTTATTAGCCTTATTTGTATAAGTATAGCCTCATTGTTTTTGTGACTTTTTTTTTTTTTTTCACTAAGACAAATGTACTGCCAGCCCAGCTACAGAAATTTGAAGCGGTGGCCAGAGTGGGCCACCTGTTATGGCACTGATGTCCACACTAGTGGAGAGTGCCCAGAGGATTCTGGAGCGGGGTGATGCTCACCTGTTTACTTGCTTTTGTTGTCATGTAAAAGCCTTAGCCCAGCTGTTTTGTGGAGTTGAGAGAAACCCCTAGGACACTAATCATTTGCTCCATGACCTCACTTTGTACGGGATAAATCTATGCCTTAGGCTCTGGAAAATCATCTTCTGAGATTCCACCAAGTAAACTAAACCTTTGGTTTTCCTGGGAAGTCCATATTTTCCATTTCCATATTTTTACATTATGACATAAATTTATTTTATTTTATTTTTTTTGGTGGTGCTAGGGATTGAACCCAGGGGCGTTCTACCTCTCTACATCCCCAGACCTATTTTATCTTTATTTTGAAACAGGGTCTCACTAGGTTAATGCAAGTCTCACTATTTGCTGAGGCTGTCCTCGAGTCTGTGATCCTCCTGTATGAGCCTCCCAAGTACTGGAATTACAAGCATGTGCCACCATGCCCAGCTAATGACAAGAGATTTAAAAAACAGAACATGAGATTTGGGGTTAAACTTCCTGAATTTGAATTTTTGTTGTGCCCCTTATTAGCCATAACAATGGGCAAATGACTTAACTACTTTATCTTACCAATCTCCTTATCTGTGAAATGAAGACTATATCAAATCTTATCTCCCAGTACTCCTTTTTATTTGCATGTATGTATATATGTATGCATGTATTTATTTATTTATTTATTTATTTATTTATTTATTTATTTATTTATCATGGTACTGGAAATTGAAATTCTACCTCTGAGCTACTCCCCCAGCCCTTTTTATGTTTCTGTTTTGAAACAGGGTCTCACTAGGTTGCTGAGAGTCTTGCTACATTGCTGAGGCTGTCCTTGAACCTGCGATCCTCCTGTCTTAGCCTCCCAAGTACTGAGATTACAGGCATGGGCCACCACGTCTGGCTTCCTAGGGCTCCTGTTAGAAAAACATTTCATACTCTTGTGTTTAGTAAGCAGTAAGTTTCTCAATCTCTCATTGCTGAAGTTTCCTTATCTGTGATACTAAGATGGTAACAATAATAAGATCTCATTCCTAGAGTTGATAAAGATTAAATGAGATGGTAGATATATTTAGAATAGAGACTAGCTTTAGGGGCTCAGTCCTTATAAGCTATTATTATAATTCTTTCAGGTCTTACCCTGATGAAATTGGACCAAAGCACTGGCCAAGCTCTCGGTTTTCCCACGTCATGAAACTACGACAGGCAGCCCTTCGAACCGCGAGGGAAAAATGGTCAGACTACATTCTGGTAAAAGCAGACACTTGATTTCTTGACAACTTGTTATCTAAAATGTGTACAAATTGATCATACACACACTAGGACCCTGCATGTGAACAATCAAAGCAACCGTTTGACGAGGCACCACTAAATGCTCAAGGAATATTGTTGGTAACTTAATATTGCAGTATCAGGATTTCATCTAGAACCTTCTCCTGATGTGGACGTTCAGTGAGTGGATAAGCAAAAAAGCGCCTGAACTATTTGCTCCCTTTCATGTAACAGAAATAAGAAACTCTGAATCTTTTTAGTTCATCAAAAATGCTGTAGGCAAAACAATATAAGCTATATTAGTAATTTCTTGGAAGGATTTTAAAGGACGTAAGAAAATGGTTGTACAGAAAGAGATTCAAATGAACATCCGAGAAACTCTGTTCCCATTTGTTCCCAAGCAATTTGGGGAATGAAATATCTTATTTGGCTTCCTAGTTGCTCCCAATTTCATATAGAATTTCTCTCCATATCTAAAGAGAAGTGGTCCAGAAAAGTGCTGGACTTGATGATTAGATATTATTTTAGTCAATTTTTTTTCCATTGCTGCGATCAAAATGCTGGACAAGCACAACTAGGAAGAGGAAAGATTTATTTGGTTCACAGTTTTAGAGGTTCAGTCCATAGTCAACCAGCTTCAAGACAGAAACCATGGTGGCAGGGTATGTGGTAGAGAAATGACTCTCAGTCATGGTGGCCGGGAAGCAGAAAGAATGTTGGGGGGATGGGGGACATATATAATCCTCTGTGCCATGTCTGCAGTGACCCACCTCTTCCAACCATGCCCCACCTCTGAAACGTGCTTTCAACACATGAGCTTTAGGGAGACATTCTAGACCATAAAAGGAATCAATCAATCCTACCCCTCGATGAACCTCTCTCAATTGAAAAGCAGGACTTTCCAGGGGACAAGGAGCAGTTCCTTTCTCGTATAGAGACTTTCCCCCCTTACATTCTTTGGGCAAATAATTTCTAGAAGAACCCTAGTAATTACACCAAAACATCTATGGACATCTGCTTTCACTAGACTCTAATTCTTAAGGGAATGAAAATATTTTTGCCTCCACCACTCCAAAAATCAGCCTAAAATGTGTTACAACACAATTTCAACACAAGTAATTTCATAGGAATTTTCAAATTGTACAGACAATGTTTAACATTGCATATAGCTATTTAAATGTCATGGAAATGTACAAATGCCAAACTACAATGTTTTTTTATGAGCAGATTGGCCGTCAGAAGAATGAATGCTTTCAATCATTTATTTTTTTTTAATTGTGGCAAATTATACATAACATACAATTCGACATTTTAGCCAATTTTAAGTGTATAATTCAGTATGATCACTTTTTTGTCATCATTTCTTTGTCATGGCAGACTCTGTTGTCTCCATGTCTCTGTGAATGAACATCACAAGATGAACATGGACTTCTGTCGAGAATGAGAAGCAGTGTTAACATGGGTTTCTCCTGAGAAACTCATGCTATTTGGTTAGCATGGGTTGATATAATGTACTTTAAATAAAAAGTCTACTTGTATCATTAAACTAGCATTGATGGATCTGTTCTTTGGCCATGCTAGCATTACTATAGAAAGTCTAAATAGGTCTACCTATCTGTACCAAGAGCAGGCACTCAATATAAGCACATTTGAGGGAATCTTTAAGGACTTGGGAGCTGTTAACTTCTTGTACATAAGCCATTAACCAAGGAGTAGGTTAGATCCTAGTTGAATCTGTGCCTGGTGTGGCAATGCCTATTCATTCATGTTATGCAGAACTGAATATATGGGAGTTAGATTAAATGTATTTTGACTGAATAAAAGAAACCCAGTTGCAATGGGTTTCACTACAGAGGACACAGCTAACTGCCAGTTCTGTATCTCATGATGCTTAGGTGAGCTGGACTATTTTTGAAGCCATAACCGAAGAGTACATTTTCACCTGACATTACCCTTTTCTTTTCTTAGTTCATAGATGTGGACAATTTCCTGACTAATCCACAGACCCTCAGCCTAATGATTGCAGAAAACAAAACAATCGTGGCCCCCATGCTGGAGTCCCGGGGCCTGTATTCTAACTTCTGGTGTGGAATAACACCTCAGGCAAGTCTTTTGGTTAATGAATTAAGGCTGGGAGTTTTAACAAGGCAGTGTGGTGGGCATAGTAGCTGCCTTCCGGTTTCTTGTTTCCTCCTTGAAAGACACATGTCACTGTGTTACTAGAGCAAACATTTTTCAGGAGAGGAGATAAATCCAGGTCTAATGCCACAACCTAATGACTCTTCTGTATTAAACAATTATGAAGAGACGGGCGTGGTGGCGCACGCTTGTAATCCCAGCATTCGGGAGGCTGAGACCGGAGGATCCGGGTTCGCAGCCAGCCTCAGCTACCTAGTGAGGCACTCCGCAACTTAGTGAGACCCGGTTTCAAAAAATAAAGAATAAAAAGTGGGGCTGGGGGTATAGCTCGGAGGTAGAACGCCCCTGAGTTCAATCCCCAGTACCGCAAAAAAAAAAAAAAAAAAAACCAATTATGAAGAAAATATTCTAAAGAATGAAGCCTCAGAAGCTTCAAATTAAACAATAAAGCATGCTGGAATTTGCATCTTCTCCCTCCTCTAATTCAAGGATTAAAATTTTTTTTTTTTTTACTACAAAATCAACATAAGAACATTACAGAAAACTTAGAAATGGAAAAAAGTAAAACAACAATCAAAAACATTCAATCTCACCACTGTAACAACAAAATAGATAGAAGTTTACATGCTTTTAATAACTATATTGTTATCAAGTACATATATACTACTATTTATTTATTTCTCTTAGTTTGAGCAACATTTAAGTTGTTCGCAACTTTCAGCTATTAAAATGGCCATCATGATTAACACAAATTTTCCTTTACTTAAGATTATTTTCTTAGAATAGCTTCTTAGAAGTGGAATTACTGAGTCAAAGAGTATAAATATTTTGTTGAAAATTGATATATGTTGTCAAATTTATTTCCATGAAGCTCTAATGATTAAAACTGACACGGTAGCTTCTTTTGCCAAAATTCAAGTTAAAAACAAAATATGAATTACCATCATTCTCCTCAACCCCCCCCCATAGTAAAATCTTCAAAGTCTAGAGGTCTGTTACAGTGAATGTTTATGGCTGGTTATATTTTTTATTTAGTTAATGAATTACAGAGATAATTTAAGCTGGTCATTGCAATACATACCAATGTAGAATAAAGATGTACCAAGGGAAGAAATATATGTTAAATGTGTTCTCATGGCCAGAGGGCTAAATTTTGTGTCTCTTATATATTTGGTCTAGTTTCAGATGAGAGAAGAGACCAGTAGTATACTGAAAATGTTTAATAACTGGCTTTCAGGGGAAGGGCCTAATTGGTGTCATTTGCCAATTTTTAGGATTTAAATACCTCCCTCCAGGAAAACAACTTAAATGTTGTTTAAGCCAAGGGCAGCATTTTTGTTTCTTTTTTGTGGTACTAGTGATTGAACTCAGCACCTTGTGCGTGCTAGGCAAGTACTCTACCGCTGAGCTACATCCCCAGCCCTTTTTTAAACTAAGGGAAAGTTTAAACTGCAGTATAACTGCTAGATTACATAATTATAAAATAAAATATGCAGAGCTGCTATCGGAGGTACTACCAGAGTGATGATTTTTTTTTTTTTTTTAACAAATTTCAAGCTACCAACACGTCAACTGGTTAACAAAATTCCTGAAAGTTTAGCAATTCGAACTTTCAACACACCACTAGATGAGGCTTTCATCTTTTGTTGCAGTTGTTTCTGCTAATTCCAAGAGATTTTGAATGATTTTTATTGTCCATGTCTTTTAAGGAGGCAATGGCCTCATGTTTAATTACTTAGGAGAAAATGTAATATTATGTTAAACTCAGTTAATAAGAAGCATTGTTTCACGTGGCAGAATCACTTGAGGGTTGTTTTTAATGAGTTACGCTTTAGAATCCACAACAAGAGGGAAGGAGAGGAGGTCACCCTTGTTACCAGGGCCTATTATTTTCTTTAATTATTCAAAGCAAATAGGAGAAACATGCTTGCTTATTATGCACAGTAAAACTCAATTTTGTGCAACTTAAGGCAATTCTAATTTTCTTCCCTCCACTTTTGGCTTTCTACCATCCCAGTCAGGCTTTTTACCAGGGCGGGAACAGAAATGGCCAATGACTTCATAAGCCCAAGACAAAACAGGCCCTGGTTTCCAGAACCTTTAAACACACCCCAAACAAAATGACCTTGGTGTTGTCTGGCCAGTGAACGGGGAAATTGTTACCAATAAAATCCAATTCATGTGGAAAAAAGACACCCAGCCATGCCTCTGCCTCTCTGTGGGAGGCACATTAAGCCTCTTTCTCTTTCTTGGATTCCTGATCTGTCATCCCCATCCCCAGGATATTTAGTGATTTCCCCCACTGCCATGAATTTTCCAAGCTTCTCATTCTGAGAATGAGAGTCCCTAAGAAGTCTAGAACTTTATATTTTATCCGAGTCCTCGCATGCCCTTTGGAGAACCAGTGTTCCCTTGATCCCTTGGAAGAGCGCTCGTAAGCTGAAGTGTTAGGAGAACTCAGAGAGCCGTAGGATGGGCCAAGACCCAGCAGGCAGAAGATGGCTAAGAGGACTCCAGGTCTCACATTGGCTAAGTCTTGGTTTGCGATCCTTCTGCCTTTTGCATGGCCAGCGTTGGGGCTTCTTCGACTAGAACCCTCTTCTAGACACTGAAGGGTATGTCAGAGAAACAGAAGAGGCTGCAGGGCCTGACCTGAGGACGCCGACATCACCAAAGGAAATGCACACGTAATGTGGGTGATTAAAGAGTTCACAAGGAGGTGGGCATGGTGGTGCACATCTGTAATGCCAGCACTTGGGAGGCTGAGGCCGGAGAATCACAGGTTCGAGGCGAGCTAGCCTCAGCAACTTAGTGAGTCCCTCAGCAACTTAGCAAAATCTTGTTTCCAAAGTGTAAAAAAAAATGCTGGGAGTGGGGCTTGGCGGTTTGGAGGTAGAATGCTCCAGGAGTTTAATCCCCAGTAACAACAACAACAAAATTTTCACAAGGAAGTCGGGCTATTGCTTAGTGGTAGAACACTTGCCTAGGAGATATGCAGCCCTGGGTTTGATCCCAGCACTTCAAAAGAAAAAAAAAAAAAATACATTGACTTGAAGAATACATAAAAACTTATGCATGCAGTGAGTTTGTGCTCTTCGTAGCTAGCTTTGGGAAATTTGAAATGCCTTTCAAAGCACCCACATACTGTTAAGTCTGTTCATCGACATGCATCTTTATCTCTTCTGTCGCGGAGCTGAGCTTTGGTCATAGTCGGGCTGTAACTGGTGCCATTGGACTGTAAGCTCCTCGGCTTGACGCTACACTCCACGAGGGCTAAAGCTGAGGCGGTCTTATCCATTCAGTTTCCACCAGGTACCACAGTGCCTGGGTTACAGTGGGGGCCCAGCGGGTGTTTGTTGAATGAACCATTGAGTTTGGAGGGAAAACAAGCTGCATAATGCCAAAGGTGTTCAAGGCTAGTGTGTTTAAAACCACAACGTAAGAGGATTGGCTGTCCTGCGGACTTGCACAGGAGGAAGTTTCCCAAGGTGAATCCCCCAAAGTGTTGAGCAGCCACGGGTGCATTGGGATATCAGATAATTCAGTGCATTGAGAGAAGACCCTCAGTTGTATGTCTAAGTCATGTGTGCTCAATTAAAGACATTAGCCTTGGTGTAATGTAGTCACTTCAATATCAGCTAATATTCCTTGATGCTTTCTGGATACTAGGCATTATTCTAGGCACTTAGTAGCTTCGCCTTACTTAATTTTCTAGGAAATCCCATGGAGTAGAGAATGCCATTGTCCTTGTTTTAGAGCTGAGGGAAAAGGCACAGCAAGGTCAAGTCTCTTGGCCACCACCCGGAGACATAAGGAGCTGGGGTGGACCTGGACTCATCCAACTCACAAATCTGAGCCCAGCCCCACTCTGCTCTTCCATCTCTGCGTACTCGTACCTCATGTGCAGCGATAAGACAACATATGATGCACTTTTGTGACATTATTAACTTGAGACATGCTGGAATCAAAATTATTTTTGATACCAAGATCCTTTACATTTCCTTTTATATGGGGACTGCATTTTTTTTTTTTTTTCCAGTACTGGAGATTGAACCCAGGGGCATTCTGCCTCTGAGCTACACACCCTGGTCCTATTTTTTTTCCCCCAAGGGTAAAACAAGGTCTCACTATTTTGCTGAGGGTCTTGCTAAATTGCTGAGTCTGGCTTCAAACCTGAGATCTTCCTGCCTCAGCCTCCCAAGGTCTGGGATTACAGATGTGCCTCACCACACCTGGCTAGGGGTTGTATTTCTTGAGCTCATTTGGAACTTCTTAGGCCAGAAGAAGAGGACTATGGGTGACTTAGCAGACTTGTATGACGCTAGCCTCTCAGATGCCTGGGAAAGATGAAGCCTTCAATCAGAGAACATTGCCACCCATTTGCTCTCTTCCAGGGCTTCTACAAACGCACTCCAGACTACCTTCAGATTCGAGAGTGGAAGAGAACCGGCTGCTTTCCCGTCCCCATGGTCCACTCCACCTTCCTCATCGACCTCAGGAAGGAGGCCTCGGACAAGCTGACCTTCTACCCCCCACACCAGGACTACACCTGGACCTTCGACGACATCATCGTCTTCGCCTTCTCCAGCAGGCAAGCAGGTACCCTTTGTGCTTGGTTTCGCTGCCACCACGAAAACACTGCAGATGGCCAGCTTCTTTGTTTTGTGCATTTTACTACAAACACTGATTTCAGTAAAAATTAAAAATTAAAAAAAACAACAACTTGCTTTTCAGGTACTGTTAGAGGCACACCAGCATCCTGTGCTGCCCTACCAGTAACCGAGATCCAGGACCCATCCCCACCCAGGAATCCACTCTCTTTGCTGGGGCTCAGTGGAGGGGGAAGCAGTGGTCATGACGTCGGGAATCTTGAGAAGATGCTTGGTTCTCTAGGGTGCTAACTGCATTGTTGTTGCTAGTTACAGGATCCCCTTTATTGATTAGGAAACCATGTCAGAAGCCCAAAACAACACTGGCAAAGCCCTTGTTTAAAAAAGGGGGAAAAAAAAAAGAAAGAAGAAGTTTATCCCTTCTCAACAAGTCTGAGCTGCTATAGTAGCTCTGTCCCCCAAAGTTTTTGGTGCCCCAGGCTCCTTCCGTACTGCCTTCCCACCCTCCCTGAGGTGTCGCACCCTCAATTGTATGATTCAGGTTGGCGCCTCACGGCTAGGAATGCGCCAGCCCTGGAAGTAGAAACAGAGGAAGGACGCGCTCGGCCCCTAGGGGGCGCAGTGCAGAGGTTGAACACTTCCGGGCACGCCCCCTTAGCCAGAACCCAGCTGCGAGGGAGACTCAGGCTGCCATCTTTGTTCTATGCCATCAGGAGCCCCAATTCTCTCACTGTAGAAAGAGAGAACAGATATTGCAGGCGGCTGTCAGCCTCTGCCTTCATTCCTGTGGAAGGAGAGGCAAAGCTGGACTTAAGTATGTTGTGAAGCACTGGGAAAGCGGTAGAGTGTGTAGGCTTCTTGAGGAAGACAAGTTGATGGGAAGGAAGGAAAGGTATTGCTCTTGCTTCACCCTTGCATGCAGTCCAGGGAAGACCCAATTCACAAAAACAGCACAACAGGAAGCTACATGGCATGACTAAAGCCAACCCAGGACCCATTACCGATGTGCCAGAAACATGCCATTTAACCAACCACTGGCAAGAATGGGTTTAGAAACCAAGAAGATGGCAACATAATCTCACTGTGGCCATATGAGTTAAAGTGAAAGAGCTTTTTCAAAGGCCCCCAGACAGCTAGGGAGGCTGCTGACAGATGAAAACGTTAATACAAATTCAAGCTATCACTCACACATCAAGCCCCAGGGGTCCCAGGCATCAGCTGTAGATTTGAAAGAAATGAAAATATTTGGTAGAAATGTATAAGACTGATTTCCCTCTTCACCTCCTGATTGCTAGGACAATTTAGACTCTTTGGCCAGGCATATGCATTTTTTTTTTAAGGCCTTGTATCAAGGAAAAAGCAATCCTTGGTGGGTTGGAAGTTTAATGAAGGTTCTTGTATCTGTGTTAATGGAAGCTGCTTCTTTCAGTTTGGTTTGTGATCTGCTCTGACTTCTCCAGGACAGGAAGCGGAGTAGGGGCCTTCTCATTCCTTCAAGTTCTGCCAGTCACTTGGTTTCAGAGCTATTAACAATTACAATAATGTTCATCACCTAGCAGAGTCCTCCTAAATAACCAATGCACAAAGCATAATTGTGACCCAGGCACTGAATTATTGTGATATATTCAAAACTAATACCTGGATGTTTGAGCTGGAAGAGCAGTTCAGACTGGATATTTTGTAGTTCTGCCCTTCGCTGGGTCTGTCCATCAGAACTTTATTTTTTATTAGTCAGACTTCCCAAAGGCTTTTGCAGGACATTGAAGCAGATATGGAGACCCAAAGCTGTTGGGTGACTCATCTGGGGAGAGGAGAGATGGAAAAGGAAGGAGAGAAGATCAACCCAGCAGGCTTCCCTTTGACGCCTAGCAGTGTGTTAGACTCTGGGTTAGATGGGAAGTTGAAGTAGAACTTGTACCTTTACAAGTGAAAACATTAATGGTGCTGACAGCAGTGGTGCTCAGGGCCAGGGCAGGAGTCATGGCCAGAAAGAATCAGTCATTTGGGGAAAGTGAAAACTATTTCCTGACAATGGTGTGGTTCTAAGGTTGTTCACTGATCTCAAAGTATTTTCAGGAGCAACATGAATGAGCCCAGGAGTCACATACTACCAATCAGGGGTCTCTAGCTTCTTCCTTTCTTGGGTCCAAAGCAAAGCACTTCCCTTTCCCATCAAAAGATTTTGACCTGATGAAAGCTAATGATCATTCTTTTGTCTTCACTCTTCCGAAGCTCCCTAGCTGTTTGACTTCCATTGTAACATCATTGTCTAAATATGCAAAAGGAGGCAAAGGGTCTTCCTGTTCCAGGCCAGACCAGGTGACCACAAACCTTGATCTGGCATCTTTTGCCTCTGATTCTATAATCTATAGCCATTGCCACATGTGGGTGGTGAGTGAGAGAAGCAAGCCAAGTGTTCTGGTGAGCTGGCTTGGCAGCCTGCCCAGCCCAAGGAGAGAGCACAAGGTCCTAGGCAAGTCTCTGTGGCTATAGCAAGACCAGGGTCAAGAGTTTATCTCCCATGTGGCCAGGGATCTAGGCTTTGTATCATGGCCACAGGAGCCATCCCTGGCGCCAGCTAGTCGTCTTCCAAATGTCCGCTGTGACATGGGTGATGGGCAGGCATGTCTGCCTTGAGGAAATCACTGGTGCTGATCAAAAGAGTCACCTTTATATAGGAATGGAGATCCCTAGTGTATCACCCCAAGACTGAGCTTCTGAATTCAGGGTCGATAGAAAGAACTTGACTTTGGTCCCCAGAGATAAAGACTTGGCACCAATAACTTAGAGAGTGGCTTGAATAGGCTGTAACTTCTTTGAGTGTGATTTTCATTACAAAGGCTAAAGACAGGTATATCAGCCTGCACTGTTAAGGTACTAGGAGATACAAGAGGATGTGTGATATCTTTAGAGGAAAAGCAAAACCCTTCCATTGTAATACCATTCACTTTCTTTTTCAAAAGGAAAATTGTTTTCCCCAAAGGCAGCTTTCGTTGAGAGTACCAGCTTCTTTCATAGACTTTAGTTTTCAACTCATCCCCTTTTTAATTTTTTTATCAAATCATAATTTTTATGAATATTATCTGTATTCAGAATTGGAAGAGTTCACATGGTTACCTAAGGTTTATATAAAAATGAACAGGCCCCTACACATCATCCCCGGACCATTTTTTCTCTTCCAGAAGACAGCCACTTTGACCTCTTCTGGATGAGCATATAATATTAATATTCCTGTTTCTAAATCACATAATTGTGTTGCTACTTCTTTCCTGTGTGGCTTTACTTTAGGTATTTTCTATTGACTCTCCACTACAGAAGGTGAGGAGTTATCTCTCTGTGTCCTTTGCTGTCTCTCCCCAGCACCCCAAAGACATTCTCCTCATCTCCTTGTCCTCTCAATGTAATTTAAGATGGTTAATTTTTTGTGTTGTTATAACTACATGAAACTAACTCCAATCTTGGCCGTTTATAGACTGTGGCTAGTTTTCCTTTATCTAATTTAATTATAGTCTCTCTCTCTGTCATTTTTCTTAGTTTTATTATTACTACTAAAATAAAAACTAATCATAATATTCTCAAGCTCCTCAAAATGTTCAGATTCATTAGATGTTCCCTTTTGCATGTTTGTGAAGATGTCTCTCCTGGAGTCTTTCTGATATTCTCTAATTTGGGAGAAGTCACAGCCATCAACCTGAGACTCATTTCTCTCCTCTATGTATTAACTTTCCTTGTTGTGTCCCAAGTCTTCTTCCTTGTGGGTTGTAATCCTTTTCACCTTCATCCACCTTTTATCATCCTCTTCTTTCTTCTTTTCCTCCTTGTCCTCCCTTCGCAGCATCCAATAACTTTCTGAGAAAGTGTGATTGGGAGTATAAATATTATGACCCTGCATGTCTGAAAATTCCTTTCTCATACCCTCATGCTTGATGGATAGTTTGGCTAGGTATCATAGATCCTTTTTATAGAAGCTTTGGAAAATGAAATGTTAAAATAGTTTGCCTGATTAGGGTAGAGAGTCAACCCAAATACTAAGGCTTTTTCTTCCACTTCCTGAATTCATCATGATTTTTCATGAAGGCTCAATTTGGTTTGATGTTTCCCGGAAGCATCATGTGGGTAAATAGCAAAGCTAGTGAGTTCACTTGGGGATGGCAAAGGAAGTGAGTGTTTGGTGGACCAGTCCTGGCTTGAATCAGATTCTGTAAAGGTGGAGGATAAAGACCCTTTTCTTTTCCTGTTCTTCTCTGTTAATGCCATGAGACAGCTTCATCCCACTTGGCAGGTGATGCAGCTGACTGGTGGAAATTTCATCTGCACAAAATAGAGAAGTCACTATGCAGATAATTCTCTCTCAGGAAAACGCTGATGATTGTAGCAATTAACAAATCAGAGGCTCAGGCACATGAACTAGAATTTAACAGAATCATTCTTTTAACTGAACAATCTTTTAATTAGCCAGGACTGTCCACTGCTGGATCTGTCACAGACTATCTTAATTCTTATATTCCTAGTGGTCCAGCTGAACACAGGTGCTTTATAACTCTTGGAGTTCACAGGCTGAGACTCAGCATTGAAGATGAGAGCACTGTGACATTTTGCTGGGATTGTCACATTGCATGTTTTAAACAGGCCTTGAAATGCACATTCTTTTGCCCCTTTCTGAACTTATTTTGGGAGTTTCATGTCTGTTGGGTGACTCCAAATCTGTGCCTGCTAAGGAAAGAATGAGAGAATCACAGAGAATGTTAAATTTCTTTTGTATTTTTTTCTTTTTTCTTTTTTTCTGAATGCCTAGGTTTGGCTTTAATAATCTGTCAGCCTTACGGGATTTTCCTGTTTGCTTTCATATCAAATATGGATTTCATTCCTCATTTTCTCGTTATTTCCTGCAGGTGGATTACAGTGTTCTGTTCTGCTCTCTGGAATGGGAAGTCCTCGCTTCCCTTTTAATTCTTTCATGCCTTTAGTGTTCATTTCAGGCCACAAGGATGCTTTTTTTTTTCAGAGAGAAAAACCAATTTCCTCTGGGCTGAAGAATGGCCTGGGGTTTTATGAGCCCCCAATGCTGTGTTTTGCTTTTTTTTAATAAAAGAACATTTTTGAGGTTTACAGACAGTACCCAAAATAACCACTTGTTCAATTTCAGGGTCAAACCCAGCATCAGCCACAGTCCAATCTCCCTGTCCTTGGTTTCTACCAAGAAGCACATGCACTTTCTTATTGTTTGACTGTGTCCCTCTCTTGGGTCCCCAGGCATCCAGATGTACCTCTGTAATAGGGAGCACTATGGCTACCTGCCCATCCCCCTCAAGCCTCATCAGACACTGCAGGAGGACATCGAGAACCTCATCCACGTGCAGATAGAAGCAATGAGTGAGTGTCCCAGAAGCCAGGGCGATGGCTCTTGTTGCATTGGCACGGTGACCACCCAAGCCACATCTCTCCTCTTTCAGGCCTGGAATCTCATGGCCGTCAGCCTGCCTAGGCTGCAACACAGCTTTGCCTCTGTTCATTCATTCTTAAGCCTTTCCTGTGTGAAATATGAATGTGACAATGTCTGTGTCCTCAGGAGCTCCCCGTCCCGGTGGAGAGCTGAGTACACAAGTAAATACTTTTCATGCAATGTACCAAGTGCTATAATTGTGTTCCATGGCAGGAGTTTAAATGCTAGCTTTGCTGCTTTCTAACTATATGATTTTGGGCGAATAACCTCCTCAGGTCTGAAATGGAGATGGGGCAGATTCATCATTATATGTGTATATGTTTGTGTCTAATACAGTAACAATTATGACTTGTGCTTAATAATAGTTTATACCTTAACAGATACCATGCTGAGTACTTTTCGAACCTTGTCTCAATCCTCAAAATAACTCAATGAATGGGGCTTACTATCTCCATAACAACGATGAAGAAATTGAGGCATGGAGACCTTAAGTAACTTGTCTAGATCATTCTACTAAACAAATGACAGATGGAGGTTTGAACCATTCCTGCTATCTCCAAATCCTTTGTAGTTAAACAGAATATTGTCAGTGTCTCCGGGACTAGCATGTGAGAATCAGTATGCTCGGTAATCAGTAGTTAAACCTGTGTTGTGCACAGTTTAAAAAATAATGGATCTGCTTGGCCCAAGGGAGGATGTTGGAAATGGTTTCCCAAAGGAGGGACTATTTCCTGTTCTTCATCACTAGCTCGGAGGTTGTGGACATGTGGGTGGTGGAGGTGGATGGAAGGTACCACAGGAATTGAAGTGGAAAGAGGATGGGAGCCCAGCCAGGGATCTTTGATAACTTAAAGATGTTTGGATTTTTCCTGAAGGGAGGGAAGCTTTTAAAGGGATTTGAGCATAGAAAGTTCAGGTTGCAATTTGGATTTAGGAAGGTCACTTTAGGCAGAGATTCCCAAAGTGGGCCATACTGTATGCCAAGAGGATGCTAGAATAAACCAGGTGGGTATTAGTGACCTTGGGTGCAATTGGGAGGCCTTGAATAAATATAAGGGGTAGTGGAAGTGCCTAGGAAGGTAATGGGTAATTTTTGTTTTTGTTTTTTTTTTTCTGAAAAGGGGACGGTAAGCCAATCAGTTTGAGAACCTGTGTGAGAGAAGTTATGAATGGAGCATTGGGTGGTGAGGGCCAGTCTGAGGCCAGAGGAGAAAAGACCATTCTGCACCTTGCATGGACAGCTAGGCAAAGGATGACAAGGAGCAATGGCCACGGGAATAGAGAGGAAGGGACAGAGTAAGAAAAATTTAGAACATAGATGTGAAAGTACTTGGCCAAGAGTTGATTGTAAGTGGAAGAGCAAAAGGGAGGCGTAGAGAAAAACTCCCAAGTTCTGACTTGAGTGTCGTGGGATGATTTCAGGAATTTCAAACAGAATACGTCATTTAGAATAAGAGAGAATTTTGAAAGAAAAATCCATGAGTTTACTTTTAGACCCATTGAGTTTCCTGTGATAATCTCTCTCCTACTCTCTGCCACCAGAGTATAAATTCCTTTTCTTTAAATCAAGTTCATTCCAGACCCTAGAGCACTGCTTATCACCTAGTGGACATCCAGTAAATATTTGTTGAACAATGACATGGATTAATGAATGATAGAATAAGACTTGGTTAACTCTGATGGTATATCTTAGGCCAGCCCTTAGGAATTTCTTTAGTGAATTCCTTGAATACGTTGTTTCTGCCTCTTTCCCTGTTCCAGTCCCTAGAGGATAAGGGTGTCTTGTGTCCTGAGCACCTAGCACAGAAACACAAATGCTGTCAATATTTCAATAAGCCAGGGTGTAGTGGTACATACCTTTAATTCCAGTACTTGAGAGGTTGAGACAGGAGGATCACAGTTTTGTGGCCAGCCTCAGCAACTTAGCGAGGCCCTCAGCAACTTGAGAGGCCTTGTTTCTAAATAAAAAATAAAAGAGGGCTGGGGGTATAACTCAGAGGTAGAATGCCCCTGGTTTCAATCCCTAGCACCATAGGAAAAAAACATTTTTAAAAACATACATTCTTTTCTAGCCAGATAGAATTCATTTGAGATGATCTATAAACCATAGCTTTCATCATTGATCTCCCTACACAGGACAACTCTACTGCTAAGCATTCTATACATGGCATTTTATTTAATTCTTATATTTACCTTCCCTATTTATAATTTTGTTAAAAGTTCACATTCTGAATTTTAAAATATAGGACATAATTTGAACAGTAGAACAATTGGAAAATGAAAATTTAAGGGCGAGCAAAGGCCCACATAGAATGAATGAAATGTTAGCAATGACAAAATTGTAACTGTCTCATATACTTCTTTATGAGAAGATAAACTAGATGTGGAAGTTGGGCTTGGTTGCCAAGGAGGGGTCCCTGAGGGTGTGGCATCAGAGATTATATAAGGTGTCTCCTCTCCCTGTTCCCTGTCTTGCTTCCCACCTCCACCAATGTGAGAGCAGAACTTTGCACTGTCCCTCTCTCTCGGCTTCCCACTGCCATTCCTGAGCTCCACAAACCCAGCCTAACATGGACTGAACCCTGAAATCTCCAAAACCTCTGAGCAAATAAATCTTCCTTCCTCTAAGTTGTGTGGTCAGGATTTTTGGGTCTCCGCAATGAGAATGTTTATCAGAACAGAGTTATCTTCATCACTGTAGCCCTTGAATGCCCAACTACAACAGAATGTCTTATCCTGAGTAGCCAATGAAGGTTTTAAAAGACAGGGTGAGCTTTAAGTATTTATTCAACTCATGCAACATCCTATGATCGCTCCAGATGCTGGGTATATAGCAGTAAACAAATCAGGCAGAGGCCTCGCCACCCAGGAACTAATATTCTAACAGGGAGAGATAGACAAGACATCAAGGAAGCAGCTACATAAAGATGTAGGAGGAAGAGTGTTCCAAACAGAAAGAACAGCATGTGCAGAGGCCATTAGACAGGAAAAGGCTTGGGGGTGTTCCAGAGATAAGAGGCCAGAGTGGCTGGGAATGAGGAGCTGGGAAGAGGGAGATGAAGTCATGCAGGAAGAAGTAACAGATTGTTGCAGAAAAACATTCTGGTCATGGTAATGGGAACCTATGGGGGGGGTGGAAGTGTGTGATTTATACATATAGGAAAATCATGATGTGATTTATGCACTTAGAAGGGTCATTCCAGCTGTGGTGTGGTTACTGGAGTGTTAGACGATCAGTATACATCTTCTGGTGAGAGATGCTGGTGGTTGAGATTTGAGCTGCAGCAGGGACGTGATGAGAAATAGATTTAAGATATTCGGGTGGTCGAGCCCATAGGAGTCACAGAGGCCTGGATGCAGTCCACAAAGGGAAGAAAGGAATGCAGAAACGACTCCAGGACCTTGTCCTGGTATGCCGCTTACTGAGATGGAGAGGCTTCATAAAAAGTTTTGGGACGGGAGGTTTTGGTCATGTGAGTTTCATATATATATATTTCATCTGAACAGGGAGGTTGGGAGCTAGTTGGCGATATGAATCTGGGACTGAGGGAAGAGATTCCATCTAGAGACAGACACTTGAGAGTCATCAACATAGAAAGGATATTTGAAGCCAAGGAACAGTGTGAACCCATGGAGTAAAAGAACATAAAGAGAGAAGATTAGGATAGATCCCTGGGGGAGACAAACAGCCAGAATGCTGGGAAGAAAAATTGAGCAGTGTTTCAAGAAAGAGCCAAATGCTTCTGAGAAGTCAAGGAAAATGTGGATAAATATGCTGGAGGTAGTGATGTATGCTTGTAATCCTAGTACTTGAGAGGCTGAGATAGCAGGTTCCAGACCTGCTCCTCTCAGCATCCTAGAGAGACCATGTTTCAAAATCAGAGCCACTTTGGTGCAGAGCAGGGGACACAGCTCGCTAGAGTGGGCCAAAGAGGAGGAAATGGTGAGGTCAGAAAGCAGAATCTTGCCAGGCGTGGTGGCGCACGCTTGTAATCCCAGCATTCGGGAGGCTGAGACCAGAGGATCCGGGTTCGAGGCCAGCCTCAGCTACCTAGTGAGGCCCTCCGCAACTTAGTGAGACTCGGTTTCAAAATAAAGAATAAAAAATAGGGCTGGGAGTATAGCTCGGAGGTAGAATGCCCCTGAGTTCAATCCTCAGTACCGCAAAAAAAAAAAAAAAAAAAAAAAAAGAAAGCAGAATCTTGCTGGGATGGGGAATAGAGAACTGGGATGGGGCTGGGAGGGACCAAAGGAGAGGTTTTCTTGTTTGTTTGGTTGGTTTGATTTCTTTGTGTCATTTGCTTTTTTAAGATGAGAACATTACATGTTTGTATGCCAGTAAGAGGAATCCAAGATATACATTCAGTTTCTTTCTCTTAAAAACCTAGTCCTGCATGTGGTGGATCCTCTAGGATGGCTTAAAAAAAAAAAAAAGCAAACAAACAAAAATAAAAGAAGCCAGGCATGGTGGCATATGCCTGTAGTCCCAATACTGGGAAGCTGGGACAGGAGGATCGAAGGTTCAAGGACAGCCTCAACAACTTAGAGAGACCCTCAGCAACTTAATGAGACCCTATTTCAAGATAAAAAAAAATAAAATAGGAATGGGGGTATAGCTCAGAGGTGGAACCCCCCTGGGTTCAATCCCCAGTACCACAAAAGAAGGATGAAAGGAAGGAAGGAGGGAGGCGGAGGAAGGAAATGAAATGAAACTAAGGAGCTGTGGAGCAGAAAAGACCACAATATTCTGGGCTGCTACTGGGAAGAATGATACACACGCTGTGGACACACAGACATGTGACAAAACTAGCTCCTGTGTTTAGCTTAGCAAACCTGTCTCACTACCTTCTAGAATTTCACACAGTCTGGCCACACCTTCCCCTTTGGACGGTGTCTGGTGTCTCTGGATGGCTGAAGTCATGCTGGGATACCCAACAGCGCCCACATCTTATTGGCTTAGTGCAGCCCTGGCTTCTTTTTTTCTGATCAAAGTCGGCAGTCCTGGTGTCTGTCCCGGGCAGCTGTTCTCTCTGTGTGGCTGCAACAACCAGGCTGCTTCAAATTCTGACTTCTCCATATCAGTACTTGCTATGATGGTTGTGGTGGGACCAGGGCAGGCTTGGGAGGAGCATTTGGAGAGCTGAGCAGCTGCAATTAAACCATCCACAGCCCGGCGTGGTGGCGCATGCTTGTAATCCCAGTACTTGGGAGGCTGAGACAGGAGGATCACAGGTTCACAGCCAACCTCAGCTACTTAGTGAGACCCTTCGCAACTTAGTGAGACCCTGTTTCAAAATAAAGAATTAAAAATAGGGCTGGGGGTGTAGCTCAGAGGCAGAATGCCCCTGTACCGCTAAAATAAATAAATATTCAAAAAAACATCCCCAGAAAGTCACACAACCACAACTAACTCCGAGGGCAGGAGAGTATACGCCTCCCGTGTTCCTGAATAGAGGAGAATGAATATGGGTGACATGGTAATGTTCATCCTTGATCGTTCTTAAACAATCCAGTGATCACCTTTTGTTGTGGTGATGGTGGTGGTACTGGGTATTACTGGGAATTGAACCCAAGGACCTTCTTCCTCTGAGTTACACCTCCAGGGCTTTTTTACTTTTTATTTTGAAACAGGGTCTCATTAAGTTGCTGAGGGCCTCGCCAACTTGCTGAGTCTGGCCTCGAATCTGTGATTCCCCTGGCCTCAGTTTCCCAAGCACTGGATTTACAGGTGTGTACCACCTGGCCAGCTCTCATTTTAAATATTCTTTGTATTATTCCTTTAAGGAAAGTCAAATAAGTACTTTGAATATATACAAGACCAAAAAAATCTTTAAGACCTTTTCATTTTCTTTAACTAGCATTACGTCCAACCATTAAAGGATAGAGTATATAAAGACAACTTTTTTTGGAAGGTTGAATAAATACGACCTTTAGCCAGGCATGGTGGCACACACTAGTAATCCTAATACTTGAGAGGCTGAGACAATAGAATACAGTTAGAATACAGTAAGAAATACACTGATCATCCCAGTGTTACTTGTGGTGAGACAAGCTGGAGTGGTCCTCTAACTTTCCTAGGCCTTCAGAGGCCAGATCATCCAACACCAGGGCTGTCTCTCTCTTTGGTGTACCCTAAACCGCCTCTCAAGCCCTGTTAAGATAAATCCTAAGGAGCTGGGCGTGGTGGCACACACCTGTAATCCTGGTCCATGGGAGGCTGAGACAGGAGGATCACAGGTTCGAAGACAGCCTCAACTTGGCAATACCCTGTTTCTAAATAAAAAATAAAATAGGGCTGAGGGTATAGTGCAGGGGTAGAATGTCTCTGGGTTCAATCCCCAGTACCAGAGAAGGAGGGAGGAAGAGGGAGAAGGAGAGGGAGAGGGAGAGGGGGAGGGAGAGAAGAGAAGAGGGAGAGAGAAGAGAAGAGAAGAGAAGAGAAGAGGTCTCAAGAGAAATGGAGCCGATAGTGCGCTTTGTGTATATATAAACAAATGCTCTTGAACCAGTGCCTGACCATGGGGTTCCTAAGGAACTGCTGGGCAGCCCTCACCTGCCATGGATGCCCAGGTTGACTTCTGGCCCTCGAGGTCAAGTGTGCATACGGAATTCTGTTTCTGACCCCTTCAGTAACGAAGCACCTGTGTGTTTCTTGTGTCTTCCAGTTGACCGTCCTCCAATGGAGTCCTCCGAGTTTGTGTCAGTTGTCCCTAAATATCCAGACAAGATGGGATTTGATGAGGTAAGAAGGTGCCTGTGCGTGCACGCTTGTATGCACGTGTGCAAATGTGTGTGTGTTTATTTTGGAACCTAAGCCTGAGCATGTATCTGAGAGCCGGCGAGACAGGCTTGGGGTCAAAAAGGTGCTAAGGTCCTGGGAGAACGACGGAGTTTTTGTTGTGCCTCAGTTTTCTTTAAAAAGGAGCATCATGGTAAAAGCCGGCTAATCATTGAATCAGAAAGAAGCAACGATTTAGTAGTGAAAGTGAATTCACCATATTTTATCAGCCTTTTAACCAAGGTTCCAGGGAAAGGTGAAGAGGATGTGTGTTTTAGGTTGTGGAAGACATTAATTTTATTCTGGCTGGGCATGGTGGTACACACCTATAATATCACTACTTGAAAGGCTAAGACAGGAGGATCACAAGATTGAGACCAGCCTCAACTTCTTAGTGAGGCAGCAACTTAGCAAGACCCTGTTTCCAAATAGAAAATAAAATCAAGCTGAGGGTGTCACTCAGAGATAGAATGCCCCTGGATCCAATCCCCAGTACTAAAAAAAAAAAAAAAAATTATTCTGCCACAACTGAATGAGTGGAAACTGTTCTGGAATATTCCCTGCTTTGTTTCTTTCTGCTATCCTTTCATGGAAAAAGGTTGGAGGGCAGAATTGAGAGAACAAAGAAAGAACGAGAAGAAAAAAGAAACTCATTTTAAAACGCTGCCTTTCCTCGGGCAAGAACTTCATAACAGCTTTCTGAGGGCCACATTTATTATGCAGTTTTAATTGTTAAGAAAGAAAGAAAGAAAGAAAGAAAGAAAGAAAGAAAGAAAGAAAGAAAGAAAGAAAGAAAGAAAGAAAGAAAGAAAGAAAAAGAAAGAAAGCTGCCAGGTGTGGTGGCGCATGCCTGTAATCCCAGTACTTGGGAGGCTGAGACAGGAGGATCACAAGTTCATGGCCAGCCTCAGCCACTTAGTAAGGCCCTCTGCAACTTAGTGAGACCCTGTTTCAAGATAAAGAATAAAAAAAATAGGTCAGGGAGTGTAGCTTGGAGTAGAATGCCCCTGGGTTCAATCCCCAGTACAAGAAGGAAGGAAGGAAGGAAGGAAGGAAGGAAGGAAGGAAGGAAGGAAGGAAGGAAGGGAGTTATAGAGTATGTAGCTCAGTGGTAAAGCACTTGCCCAGCAGAGCATACAGGTCCTGAATTCGATCCCCAGCACTACAACATAAAAACAAAAACAAAAAAAAAAAAAGAAAGAAAAAAGAAAAAGGAAACTGAGAATGGCAGCTCACATCTGTAATCCCAATACTTGGGAGGCTGAGACAGGAGGATCACAGCTTTGAGGTCAGCCTCAGCAACTTAGCAAGCCTAACCTCGGCAACTTAGTGAGACTCTGTTTAAAAATAAAAAATAAAAAGGGATGGGGATATAGCTCAGAGGTAGA
Organism: Graphiurus murinus; assembly: GCA_004027655.1. Taxonomy (NCBI): domain Eukaryota; kingdom Metazoa; phylum Chordata; class Mammalia; order Rodentia; family Gliridae; genus Graphiurus; species Graphiurus murinus. The sequence goes on along the minus strand of PVLC010002378.1, from coordinate 12,555 downwards.
ATGCCCCTGGGTTTAATCCCCAGTACAAAAAAAAAAAAAAAAAAACAAGATAAAAACACAAAACAATGAGGCCAAAATATATGTTCATGAATATATGTAAAGAAAGATGCTTGGCGAGGCCTGATTGTAACTCCACGTCACTGGCTTCTTCGAGGGTCTCTCCTATGGCTGCTGATCAGTGTTCAGGAGGCTAGAGGCTAGAGGCTAGAGGCTAGGACAATGCCTCAGGAATCCATAAGCTGACACAGGATTCCTCTATGGATTCCGATGTGCTATGGGTCCATGAACACCTTCACGGAAGGAAAATGCCTTACCACACTCATACACACGTGTCCAAAAAGTGTGTGCACCTTCTGCAGCCACTGGAACCGGGAATTGGGATTTCTTCTGTAAAGTTGATTTGGAGCTAGACTCGAGGAAAGGGAATGAATTCGCTCTGAATATCAAGTGGCTACGAGGTAGCAGCTAGTATGCTATTAACACAGAGGGCAGAAGGAGGCAAAGGCGAGCGCAGTCAAGTGGGATTAGACTCCACTGCAAATCGTTTCCAACAACGACCAGGGCTCCAGCGCAACCTGGTCCTCCCACTCGCTGGCACATCAATCCTCTCACGGTTTTCTAGGCAAAAAAAAAATCCGAGTTCCTTTATCTAGTTTCGTTTTCCCTCCTCGAATCACAATTCTATGAGGACTAAACCAACCAAAGTAAACAAAGTGAGACAAACCAGGACCTGCTCACTCGGGTCTTTCCCTGGCAGGGTGTGGTAGAAAGATCAGGCGGCTCCAGGAGTCCCTTGGTGAAGGCCAGCTCTGGGAGGTGGCCCGTGTGGGGACCTGCCTTTCTGAGCCTGTGACAGACACGGGAGTTTGGGGCCTTTGCGGTCCTCCTGTGTTGCTGGTGTCTGGGCTGCAGTTGGCCGGCCGGCTCTTTCCCCTGTTTACTGTTCATTAAGAATGAGCTAGCTGTCTGGGTTTTTTCCTTTGTGGCTACCATTTTTATTGCACTTGTCCTGGTAGGAGCGAGTTTTTATAGCATTTGGACTGTGATTTACTGAGGGCCTTTGAGACTGGAGGTCTCTGGTTTGAGGGGACTATTTGGATGCTTTTTTTTTTTTTTTTCTTCTTTGTTGTGTTTCTGTCCTCCTGGAGTGACCCCAGGTGGCTCCCTGCTTGCACAGGAGGAAGTGCGTTTTCCTTTCTATGTCTGTGAAATTAGGGGATAGAGCATGGCCCGTGACAATCTAATGCTAAGCAGGGAGAAAATTAAACATAAAAGAACACAACCCATTAGGTTATAAAGTGTCAAGTAACAAGGCAGATAGTGTCAACCCAGAAACTATGCTTTTTAAAAAATAATAATAATTATCCAAATAAGTAAACAACAGGAGTAATAACATTCTTTTTTTAACGTGCTTATATTGGTGCATTGTGGTCTCACATCATAATGTATATCATGTTGACATTGACATACAGGCACACAGCACTTCCTCCCCCCACCTCTCATCCCCCCCCCAATCAGAGTACTGAGCTTGACATTGGGATTTTCGCACATGTATATACCCTCTATATTAGTATTTCCAATATGAACCTCAGTCTTCCTCAGTAAAATTCAGAGGTACTTAATCTACTTTGCGATACATTGGATGGTTAACGTTCAGAGAACATCTTGCTGTCCTTTCAGCTTCTTTGCCCAGGGATTTTTAATAGAAGTGAGAATATATTGAAAGGGGAGTGTGAAATTTTAGTGCAGCTTTTGATCATAGTAAACTGCATAATGTATTGATGATTTTATCCAGAATGACCGCTAAACCAAAGTGTAACTCCAGTCTGGTTATAAGATTTAGTTTTTTGTTTGTTTGTTTGTTTTTGTTTTTTGCAATACTAGGGATTGAACCCAGGGAATTCTACCTCCAAGCTACACCCCCAGCCCTATTTTTTATTCTTTATTTTGAAACAGGGTCTCACTAAGTTGCAGAGGGCCTCACTAAGTAGCGGAGGCTGGCCTCGAACCCGGATCCTCTGGTTTCAGTCTCCCAAGTACCGGGATTACAAGTGTGTGCCACCATGCCCGGCTAACACGTAGTTTCTTCTTTATTTTGATTATAGCATAAAGCAAAAATTATTATAAACCACATTCAGAAGTTTTCATCTGCACAGATTTTGAGAGATGGGTTTGTTCAACTCCCTCCTGCTACCAATGAGAGAACTGGACCCCAAAGGATCGAATCTGGGAGCTAGCCAAGCATGGTGACACACACCTGTGATCCCAGTACCTGGGAGGCTGAGACAGGAGGAGTGTGGTTTCAAAGCCAGCCTCAGCTACTTAGCAAGGTTCTCAGCAACTTAGGGAGACTCTGTTTCAAAATAAAAAGTAAAAATATGGCTGGGGGTTTAGCTCAGAGGTAGAATGCCCTTGGGTTCAATCCCCCACACCAAAATTAGAAAGAGAGAGAGAGAGAGAGGAAGAAAGAAAGAAAGGATGAAGGGGGGAGGAGGAGGTGAAAGGAAGGAAGGAAGGAAGGAAGGAAGGAAGGAAGGAAGGAAGGAAGGAAGGAAGGAAGGTCGGTCTGGAAATAGGACAGCCTCCTTGCCTGTAACTCCCTGCTGGGGCCTCATGGTGTGTCTGTAGTGAATGCAGCCATCAGGAATTTATAAGTCAAGGTGAGAAGCTATAGGTACACCCTCCTGCACCAGGGGAACCTGAATGCACATTCCTCCTTATGTCACAGACCAGTAGGTGTCCTTTTGTAACATTTCTTACAAAGACATTTAATGTCGAAATCATGTCTTTCCAGTTCCCCCTCTTTCTTTATCAAAGAGCTACCTCCAAGGCCAGGACCCCCTTTCTTTACTTCATTCCCATGTCTCTAAGGGAGTTGGAGAATTCTAAGGGAATTGGAGAATTCTGGCAGGTTTTAGGTTTAAAAAGTGCTTCACTTTGGAGAAAATATCATTTGTCCTCCATAAACCTAATATGAAGAAAAAAGCATATCTCCATCACAGTTTCCTTAACCTTGCCATCCTTGTTTTCACTGGCTTTTTGTTTTGTTTTGTTTTGTGTCTTTTTTCTTTTGTCACTGTCACCAAATGCCCAAGAACAAATTAGAGCAGGAAAGGTTTATTGAGGCTCACTATTTCAGTGGTTCAGTCCATGGTGGGCCAGCTCTAAGCCAGAAACTGCAGTAGCAGCATACATGGTAGAGAAAAGACACTCAGTCCTGGGGGCTGGAAGCAGAGACAGTGAGAAGAGAGGACTAGAGACATATACAGTCCCCAAGACCAGGCCCCAGTGCCCCACCTCCCCCAGCTGTGCCCCACCTCTGAACCGGCCCGAGTAGGTAACCAGGCTTTCAACACACGAGCTTTTAGGGGGGCATTCTAAACCCAAACTGTAACGTCCACCCTGCCTAAACTTTGAGCTTTGCCGAACTTTCCAGACAGCCCAAGACTTGAGTGATTGTGTCTCTTTTCCCGTTGGCTTCCTGCCTTAGATTTTCATGATCAACCTCAAACGCAGAAAGGACAGGCGGGACCGTATGCTGCGCACCCTCTACGAGCAGGAGATCGAGGTCAAGATTGTGGAAGCGGTGGACGGGAAGTGAGTCGGGCACATGTGGTGGGGTGGGGTGGGGAGGGGCCTTCTCAGACAGAGAGTTAGTCCTGGGTGGGACACAAAGATTCTTGGTCACTGGGGATAGACACATTATATAGATGTCACTAGTAGCATTTAAGTTAGTGTCACCCTGCAGAACAGGCCCAAGAGCCCCCCCCACACACACACACAGACAGACACATCTAGTGATCTTTGGTCTTCCTTACACTGAAGACTCATACTGGACGTGACTGACCTCCATCTCTGGCTATTCTTGCAATAGTTAGTTGTGGTGGTTTCCAGCTGTATCTGGTGGAGCAGAAGGAACTTGTTCAGAATTGTGTTCAAACCTGAAAGATCTGAAAAAAAAGATGAAAAAGTACATCAGGTCCCCACATCCTCCAGTGTGAGATTCCTGCCCAAGCTTACCTGGGCTGATCCCAGCGGCCATTTTTCCTGGGAATATGGTGGAGAAATCACCCGGGGAACCTGGTTAAATTCCTTCAGGAGATTTTGCTGTTGCCATTATTATTTTGTTGGCTTTGCTTTGCTTTGCCATCTTATTTGGCACTGTATTTCAAGGCCTGAATTTTTTACAAAACTTGCATTTCCAGGTTATATGCTAGTTCGGAATATGAATGGCAATGTTTTCCACTTACACAGTGCCAACTAAGAAGTAGGGCTCACAGCCATCAAAGAAATATTTTCTTGAACTTTTTGCACCTGTATGAATAAGGGCTATTGGTCTGTAGTTTTCTTGTACAAAATCTTTGGTTTTGTTTTGGAATAATTCTGGCCTCATAGAAACAGTTGGGATATGCTCCCCCTGTGCTGTATTTTTGGAAGAGCTTGCTAAGTATTAGTATCAATTCTTCTTTAAATATTTGATGGAATTCTCCAGTGAAGCCATCTGGTTCTAGGGCTTTTCTTTGTGGGATTTTATTATTATTATTATTATTATTATTATTATTATTATTATTATTACTGACTCAACCTCTTGTGATAAGTTTATTCAGGATTTCTATTTTTTTTTTCCTGGACTCAGTTTCAGTAGCTTATACATTCCTATCAATTTGTTCTTTGCATCTAGGTTATCAACTTTTAGCAAATAATTCTTCATAGAATAATCCTTTTTACTTCTGTAAGGTCTGTTGAGATGTCCTCTTCATCCCTGATTTTAATAATTTGAGTCTCCTTTCTTTATTTATTCATCAATCTAAATGAAGGATTGCCCATTTTGTTGATCTTATCAAATTGCCAATTTTGTTTTTTTATTGATGTTCTCTATTATTTTTCTGTTCTCTAGCCTATTTATTTCCACTTTAGTCTTTATTATTTCCTTCTTCCTGCATGTTCTAAGTTTACTTTGCTTTTGTCCTACTAGTTTCTTAGATTATTTATTTGAGACCATCTTTTTTAATATGAGCTTTTATTGCTGCAATTATACCTCTAATGTGCTGTATTAATTAGATGCAATCCATGAGTTTTGGTATACTGTGTTTTCATTCATTTCAAAATATTTTCTAGTTTCCCTTATGATTTCCTCTCTAATTTATTGGTCTTTTAGGAGTGTGTTAATTTTACAGATTGTTAGATTTCCCAAATTTCCTTTGTTAATGATTTTTAAAAATATTATAGACTTTTATTTGATGCATTGTAATTATACATCATACTGAGGCATAGAGTGATAGGAGCACACATGCGCTCAACTCTTGGAGCACTTCTCTCCAGGTCTCACCCCCTCCCTCCCCTCTCCTCTACCTGTCTTTGAGATTGGAATTGGTATATATATATATATATATGTAAGTAGCATTACTATTGTTATTGTTATTATTATTATTATTAGTTGTTGTTGTTGTTGTGGTGGCGGTGGTACTAGGGATTGAATCCAGGAGAATTCTACCTCCAAGCCACAACCCCCAGCCCTATTTTATTATTTTTCTTTTACTTTTTTTTTTTTTTTTTTTTGCGGTACTGGGGACTGAACTCAGGGGCGTTCTACCTCTGAGCTATATCCCCAGCCCTATTTTTTATTCTTTATTTTGAAACTGGGTCTCACTAAGTTGCAGAGTGCCTTACTAGGTAGCTGAGGCTGGCCGAGAACCTGCATCCTCTGGTCTCAGCCTTACGAATGCTGGGATTACAAACGTGCACCACCACGCCCGGCTTCTTTTACTTTTTGAAACAGGGTCTTACTAGGTTAATAAGAGTCTCACTACTTATTGAGGTTGTCCTTGAACCTATGATCCTTCTGTCACAGCCTCCAAGTACTGGGATTACAGATGTACACCACCATCCTCAGCTCCTGTATGTAGCATTATTTCAACCATTACACTCTTTTTTTTTTTTTTTTTTTTTTTTTTTTTGGTAATGGGGATTGAACTCAGGGGCATTCTACTTCCAAGCTATACCCCCACCCCTATTTTTTATTCTTCATTTTGAAACAGGGACTCACTAAGTTGCAGAGGGCCTCACTAGGTAGCTGAGGCTGGCCTCGAACCCGGATCCTCCAGTCTCAGCCTCCCAAATGCTGGGATTACAAGTGTGCACCACCACGCCCAGCTCACCATTACACTCTTTTTGTCTCCCTCCCGCCTCCACTCCCTGCTAAACCCCTTCCATCAGTCCATTGGCATCTCTGCTCTTCTCTCCGATGTTATTCTTGTTTCCTAATGTCTAGCTAGCTTCCACATATAAGAGAAAACATACAACTATTTATTTTTTGAGACTGACTAATCTCATTTAGAATAATATTCTTGAGTTCCATCCACTTTCATGCAAATTACATCATTTTGTTCTTTATGGCTGAATAAAATTCCATTGTGTGTATGTACCACAGTTTTGTGATCCACTGATCTGCCAATGGACATCTAGCTGGTTCCATAATTTGTTTATTGTGAATTGCACTACTATAAATATGGATATGTATGTATCACTATAATATTCTGACATCAGTTCCTTTGGAAAGATGCCCAGGTATCCCTGGTACATATGGTGGTTCCATTCCCAAGCTTCTGAGAAACCTCCACACTGGTTTCCATAGCGTCTGTACTAGTTTGCAGTCCCACCACAGTATATGAGTTCCTATTTCCCCACATCCTTGCCAGCATTTATTGTTTGTGTTCTTGATGATTGCCATTCTAACTGGAGTTAGATGGAATCTCAGTGTAGTTTCGACTTGCATTTCCCTGATTGCTAGTGATGTTGAATATTTTTTCATGTATTTATTAGCCATTTATATTTCTTTTTTTGAGAAATGTCTATTCTGTTAATTAATTTCATTCTATTGTGGTTGCAGAATAGACCTATTATGATTTCAGTCCTTTTGAGTACACTGAGGCTTGATTTATGGTCTAAATGATCTTTATGGTCTAGCATATGATCTTTCTTAGAGGATGCTCCAAGTGCACTTAAAAGAATGTATATTTTGCTATTATTTAATAGAATGTTCTATAGATGCCTGTTAAGTCTAGTTGGTTTATGGTGTTATTCAAGTACCCTATTTCCTTGTTCTCCTGCCTAATTGTTCTATCCATTATTGAAGACAGGATATTAAAATCTCCCACTGTTTCTGTTTAACTCTTTCTCCTTTTAATTCTGCTACTTTTTACTTTTATTTTTAAGTTCATATATATTCATAATTGTTATACCTTCTTGGTGGATTTTTATCGTCTTTCTTTTTCTCTACTATACATTTTCTCTAGAGGTTTATTTTATTGGGTATTAATATAGCTGTTCCAGCTCTCTTGTGATTACTATTTACATAGTGTATCTTTTCCATCCTTTAACTTCCAACCTGTTTATGTTTTTTAACCAAAATTCAGTCTCTCATAAACAGCACGTAGTTGCATGTTTAAAAAACTCTTTATGATGACCTTTGTCTTTTTCTGGAGTGCTCAATCCATTTGCCTTCTCTCCCCAGCTCCCCATTTTCCCCAGCTCCTCCAGGTCAGCCAGAGATGAGACATTGGGGTCTTCTCGGGTCTCTTCTGGGGAGATGCACAGCCCTGACTGTGCCTGGGACATTCTAGATTCTCTAAGAATGTGTTGGGGCTTTTCAAAACCCCTATGAACATCTTATTCCTCAGTTTCTTCTTTAAAGTTTTGTGGTCAGCCTTCAATTATCCTTCACTGGGAATGCTGCTCAGATCATTGTAATGTTAAGCAGTTGCTACTGGTGATTTTTTGACAAGTACTCAGCAGATAGGGCTGTTCACAGAGAATGAACCCTGAGAAACCTCAAAATAAAGACAAACTCTGAGAACGAGCTTTTCAAGGACTGCCAGAGAGGTTGAATAGGGACTGTTTGAGGGGGATAGGTCTTTAGGGGAGTTATACTCCATCCTGTCCCTTCCAGTGGGTGCAGGTGGCTGGTTTTCCAACTACCATAGTTGAGGCTGTTGGTATCAAGACTTCTGTAGAGCTGGGGAGAAGAGGATGAGACTAGGGCTGGTGTGAACTCCACAAAGCTCACTATCCTTACAGAGACTGAGCTGTTCTCTTGACGAAATACTCCTTGGATTTCTGCAAACCTTTTGTTAACTTCCGGAGTTCTGGAAAAGCTGACTGTGACCATTTTCACCAGTGCTTCTATGGAGGAGTGGGTTTTCAGAGGCTTTTACTCTACCATTTTTAAAGTGCTTCCCTGATATTTTTATTTTAGACCTTGTTTTAATTTTAGATCCAAAGGAAAGACATACACATGCACACGATTCCTATTCTCATCCCTGCCTGTCCTCTCCCTTGCAGTATTTAATGCTCCTCTGAGCTGCATTTCCTTCATTAGGATAGTAATTTTCCAAAGTTTCCAGAAAATTTTTATGCTGCTTAGAACTATGTTGGGCACCATGAGGGATGTACAAAAATAGAAGATGCCATTTTGTCTTCACAAAGTGTATAATGTTACTGTGATGCATTAACCCTAAGAAACTGGTAAAGAAAAGAATAGTGGGAAACTGAAAGGTCTTTCAATGTATAGTGGTTCTGGGATATGTGATCTTTTCTCTCCCCCCCCCCCCCCCCGCCCTGAGGTGGGGACACCATGACCTGGTAATTTTAAGAGATGTTCTCTGTCACGCAGGTTACTCAACACAAGTCAACTGAAGGCCTTGAATATTGAAATGCTGCCGGGTTATCGAGATCCCTACTCCTCTAGGCCTTTAACCAGGGGTGAAATCGGCTGCTTTCTTAGTCACTACTCTGTCTGGAAAGAGGTAAATCTTGCTGTATTTAGAGGTTCAGTTTGTAATGAGGAGAAAAGAAAGTGGGACTTTGAAATGAGAATGGAATCACGTGGTATGTGTAACCTCTCAACGTTGTATTTGGGAGATTTATCTATAACACTGCATTAACCTGTAGATCATACCCTCTCATTGCTGTGAATATGCCACAGAATATCCCTTCTTCTGCTGAAGGGCATTTACTTAGAGTCCAGTTATGAGCGATTACATATCATGCTGCTGTGCAGCTGAATTCCCCATGCCTATCCATCTAGTAGGAAACGGGCATCGAACATTTCATGGGGTGTCTTCTCACTGATGACCTTTACAGGTGATCGACCGAGAGCTGGACAAGACGCTCGTTATTGAGGATGACGTGCGTTTTGAGCACCAGTTTAAGACAAAGCTGATGAAGTTGATGGATGACATTGACCAAGCTCAGCTGGACTGGGAACTGATGTGAGTGACAAGACACACGTATCAGAAAACACTGGCAGGCACTCAGTCCTTTTCCAAGGCACAGGAGACCCCACCTCCCCTGCCCGTAGGAGATACAGACCTGGTTTTTTCACCGTAAATGTTTCCAGACACAAAAATGTGTGCAAGAGGTTAGCTACTGCACCCATCTTCTCTTCAGGATGAGAAACTGTGGGAGATTCCTTATGAGACAAGAGGGTGCCTGCTGGCCCGGGTCTTCTGACAGGGTGAAGGCCAGGTACCGAGCACCGCTGGGGAGCGCAGTGGGCATCTCACCGGTGAAGCGAAGTGGATTGGGATGAGAGGGAGAAGGCGGCATTCACTCCAGGGCAAGAGCCCTAGGCACACTTGAACCTCAGCTGCAGGGAGAAGTGGTCACTCCTGTATCCCTGGGGTGGGATGTGGGAGGGTTAGCACTGGGAAACAGCTTGCCCAATGGGGATAGCAATGACAGCTGGCCTTGGGGCAGGGTCTGTGGCCTTGCAGGAAAACCAGGCTTTCTGAGGGAGTGCTGGCTCTGAGCTGACTCAGTTCATGTTTCCTGTTTCTTACCTCTGAAAACCAAGTCTGTCCTTCCTTCCTTCCTTCCTTCCTTCCTTCCTTCCTTCCTTCTTTCTTTTCTTCTTTTTTGTTCTTTTCTTTCCTATCTTTCTTTTCTCCTTTCTTTCCCATCCCTTCATTCTTTCTTTTCTTTTCCTTCTCTCTCACTAAGTCTGTGTCTCTCTTTCATTTTCTCTTAAGGCAGAAATGACCCTTCCCAGTTCCCTCCAATGAGGCATAAAGTCCCCAAGCTCTGTTTCCCCGCAGCTATGTGTCAAAGGCAATTTTGTCAGATCAAAGGCTGCCCCATGGGAGCAGCTGCAGCAGCTGGGCTGGCAGGGCTCCTCCCTGTGGACCCAGGTGGGATGCTTTGGTCTCTCAGAAAATGGGCCATTCTGAGTTCAAAAGAGACCCAGCAATGGCCCAACTAACTCATGGGAAACAGGCTCCCACATCAGCACTATGGAATGAAAAGAGACATGCTCCCTGTCCCTGTCAGTCATGTGATAGAGTTTGGGATTGGGAACCTCCCTTGAGATCACTGTTCTTCCCCTACCTCCAGCGCTGCCCTGCTCAATCTATGGCTCTGCGGCCAGAGGTGGAGGCCTTGGAGACATGGCACCCCCGAGCTATTTTATGTCTGTGTGACCTGTGTTAAAGGCGTCTTTCAGTTAAGTCTCATAATCACAGAAGACTCAACTCAGGAAATCAGACAGCTTAGAACAGGTCCACAGGTAGTTTGGTTGGTGCATTTCTCAAGACAAAGTACCAACAGACCCAATAAGGAATGATGGTTGTCCTGATAAGAATTTGAGGAGAAGCCAGGTGCAGTGCCACACACCTGTAATCACAGTACTTGGGAGGCTGAGACCCGAGGATCACAGCTTCAAGGCCACTCTCAGCAACTTAGTGAGGCCCTCAGCAACTTAGCAAGACCTTGTTTCCAAACAGAAATTAAAATAGGGCTTGGGGGTGTAACTCAGAGGTAGAATGCCCCTGGGTTCAATCTCTTGTATATATATAATTTTAGTGTGTAATTAATATTTTAAAATCATTAATAAGATAGTTTACCTTTGTTGAACCAAATCTTCAAAATCCTGCATGTATTTTAACCAAACAATAAACTTGTTTCACAGAAAGAAAAAAAAATTTTGTTACATAGGTTCTCCTTTTAAATTTAAATTAGTGAGCCAGGTGTGGTGGTACATGCTTGTAATCCCAGTCTTGGGAAGCTGAGACAGGAGGATCCAGGTTTGCGGCTAGCCTCAGCTACTTAGTGAGGCCCTCTGCAACTTAGACACTATTTCAAAATAAAGAATAAAAAATAGGCCTGGGAGTGTAGCTCTGAGGTAGAATGCCCCTGGGTTCAATTTCCAGTACCACACACACACAAAAAAAAAATTTAAATGATTAAGAGTATAAACTCAGTTCCTCTATTCCTTTAGCACCATTTCAAATCCCCAAAAGGAGTTTCCCTTCCACCCACTGATTCTGGAGAAATCCAGGCTCTTCAGTCTCTGGAGGCGTGGTTGAGAAGGAACAGGTTCAACTTCCTCAGAAGAACTCAAGATTGAGCAGAAACCAGTTCTACAAACTCTGGGATATTTAGACCAAAGAGAATCCCTTGAATGTCAAAAGAGATCTTTTAGGACAAAATAGAGGAAGAGCTGCTCTCCCTAGCAAGCAGGAGACAGGCAGCCTGCTCCAAGGGAGCCCAAACCCAACAGACAAAAGCAATGGATCTCAGAGCCCTGAGTTGACTGTGGGAAGGTGGATGGCTGACTGTGTGTCCTGTGCTGTAGAAGTTGTTCATGGAGGAGGGAAACGGGTCTGGGTACCTTGCTCAGTGCAGAGTGCCTGGTGAGAAATTTGGGCAGACTAGATGAGTGGGAAGGGGAGAAAGCCTTTTAGGGTTTGTACTTAATACTCCCAGGAGGAACCCTTCAGGGCTGCTCCTGGGCTTCCAGGTCTCTACTACACACTGTCTCTTAGCTTTTTCTGCCCCACATTTACTACTACAAGCACTGGAGGGCCACGCAGAAAGCATCCAAGGCTGCAAGTCTGAGGACGTGAAGACAACAATTCAGGATTTCCACATCTGGCCTTTGTGAACACAGCTGGAAACCGCATACCATATTTGGGAAATGATCCAGAAGATCGTCTAATCTCTTTCCATCTTAACTTTCTGACCTAAATGCAGTTCGTTAGGCAAGAACAGCTGGAGAGTTGGTAAATGGAGCCAGAGAAATGGCCCACTGATAGAAGTGGTGGTTGGTGAAGGGTCACCCTTTGTGCTGGAGGTGGCGGGTGTTTTGCAGTGTGATGCATTTGACTTAAGACACAGTCAGAAACAGGCAGTGGCGTGGTACTTGTGAGGTTGAGACAGGAGGATCATGGGTTCAAGGTCAGCAACTTAGCGAAGCAATTTAATGAGACCCTGTTTCAAAATTTAAAAAATAAGAGCCGGGCATGGTGGTGCACGCTTGTAATCCCAGCATTCAGGAGACTGAGACCAGAGGATCCGGGTTCGTGGCCAGCGTCAGCTACCTAGTGAGGCACTCCGCAACTTAGGGAGACCCTGTTTCAAAATAAAGAATAAAAAAACAGGGCTGGGGGTATAGCTCAGAGGTCGAATGCCCCTGGGTTCCATCCCCAGTACTACACACACACACACACACACACACACACACACACAAAAAAAAAAAAATTTAAAAAATAGGGCTGGGAG
>PVLC010002377.1:0-116052 GCA_004027655.1 Graphiurus murinus | reverse complement strand
GGGGGGAGACAGCAACATAACCCAGTCAGTCCTTACCGGTGGCCCAGGTGGTCCTCTGGGTCCCATTGCACCATCTTTTCCAGTGAAACCCTGTTATTAAAAAATGAAATTAATTACAGGTTAGAGATATGATGAACAGTGAGAAGAAAGAGGCTAAGCAGGTTACTAGAGGTAAAGGGTAATGAGAAGGATTTAGCCCAGTTGGCTGTTTAGCGTGTAAGCTTTCAATACAAAGATAAACATACTCCCCCCAAAAATCATTTCAATTTACCTTGTAACTTTTACTGAGTAATTATTTCTATGTCCATTCATTTGTATAATATAAATAAAAACATTTAAAAATCCAAACTAATCTTCAAGGAAGACAGATTTCTTTTATGAAGATACTGAGGTTTGCTTTTGCAAGAGTTGGAAAGAAGGGTAAAAGAAGACTGGCCCTTTCTAGCAAAAAATCAAAGTCCATGAACTAGCCCAGAAAGGATCAAAGTGGGATGAAAGGAATGTTGCTGAGAAAAGCAAGTGGTATCTCACAGGATAAAGGAGAGACCTGATTAGAAAACTCTTCTATTTCCTGAACAACTGCCAGATGGCTAGGTCAGGATAGTTTGTCTCCATTCCTGGTGGTGTCTGTCTTCCCTCTAAAAGAGGCAAGGCTGGCTTAACTGCCCTACACCCAAAAGAAGGGAAAGCTTCAATCCTCATAATAAGCAGGTGAACGTGAGAGTAGCCTGTTTCCTGTCTTGCACCAGGCTAGAACTGCAACAGTGTGGACTGAGGAGGAAAGAGGATCAGAGTGTCTCCTCACAGGCTGGCTCTGTGGCTCAGCACCCACAGTTAAGTGTTGTTTCTCTACTCTCCGTACAGCGCCAAATGAAGTCTGCCTGGAATGAGTCACCTGCTCCCTAGCTAGCGTTCCTTCCCAGTGGCAATCTCTGAAATCCAGCCGAGGATTTCTGAGTCAAGTTGCTGTTTGTAGTGGCTGAATTCCTCTGTTAGAGAAGGTTTTTGTCTCATTTTCTGTAGAAAATAAGAATGATCATTTCATCCATATTCTTCAATTCTAGCAAAAATCAGGATTATTTGGATCCCTACCTGCATAAGAAGTATCCATACTTCTTATTAGTCCAATGATTTTACAATTGAAGTTTAAATTATTTCTTTAAATTTTGTTAGAAATATTCCAGTCCCCCCCCCCAAAAGAAAAATCTTTCCAAAACTTATAAGATTTCAGACTGTTTTCTGAAAGATCTAGACCCTGATCTTAACAAAAAACAGGCCCAGATCCATCTGATATAATATCAACATTACTTCTGGGAGCTGCTTAAGAAATAAAAATGTTTCAGTAGTATTGCTTGGACAATTTGAATGGCATTTCTTCCATCTGAATTTCTCCAGCTACTACATACTTCATGACCTTTTTTATTTCACTTTTTAGATATGTCTCATATTACTGAATAATCTTCCTACAGGCATCCTAGGAACTTCCTGATCAACCATTTTCTTTTAGAAAAACAAAACATATATCTGAGTTGGGGTGAGAATTTTTATCCTGATGGGTTACCCACTGAGCTGTCTGGAGAACTTTGTGCTATGGTTTTGTTATTATTCACTTTTTGATACAAAACAGCAGTCATTCTTGCTACATCGATCCACATGAGAATGACTTTAGATATCCAATGATCATTTTCATATTCCCACACCTATTAGATATCTGCACATATGATTCTTGAGTTACTTTCTAATAGTCCCCAGAGCTACTCCTCATTTTGGAAATCGTCAATGCTGAAGACAATCCTGGCATCCTGTCCTGACTTGTGCCCTGGTGACAATTCACTCTTCCTCACCATGGTCCCTGACCTTGCTCTCTAGTGCTTTCTCCTCACTTCCACCCCTAAGTAGTTCAAGTCTCTCTTTTATTTTTTTGCCAACTAGATTTCCATGCCCAAAGTCTCATAAATTTTCCAAAACTGTTGACACCCATCAGCTGTGTGCACTCCTCCTCTCCTCTTGGCTTCAGAGGTAGTTTACTAAGCAGTAGGTAGATGCACAGGGCTGTGGAGGAAAGAAGAGACCAAGTTCTTGGAAAGTTTCCTTTTCCTCATCCCAGGAAACCTGAAAGCCTCGTCACAAAGCTGGACACAGATTAGAGATTGAGAGTGGAAAAGCACAGCTCCTTCGGATCCCTTGCTCCTTGAGGCAGCAACAGTGGTGGTGATGGCTGTTGCCCGTCAGCTCAGAGGACATCTCAGGGACCCAGCCAGGTCTGCATGAAGCCCACATGGGGTCACTGGGGACAAGAGAGCTTCAGTGCCAGCAGCAGCAAGTCAGCCCATTGTCACTTCTGGATTGCTGTATTTTGGGTTTTGTTTTCTAATTGAAAAGTTTGACTGGTCACCGTTGTACTCTCACTGTTGTCCTTTATTGTAAAATAAGAATTAAAAAATGGCTGAAGTGTCAGTCTCCAAAGACTCAGAAGAATGTATATGTCAGTACTACCTCCAAGTTCCAGTTCACAGAGAATAAAATTTTGTCTTTGACCTCTCCTGCTCTCTCCTCCAAACTCAAAGTAAGCATGGGGGCAAACAGTTCACTGGCATATCATCCACGATTTTGTCTTCTCTGGGCAAGTCTTCACTCCCTCTGATTGATCCTCTCTCTGCCCAGTGGTTTCTTGGAGGTGTTAAATTGAACAAATCAACATGTTTAGTGATGGCTAATACAGCTCTACTTCCTTGGATACCAATGCTAGTCATATGTTCTAACTTGATTTGGCTGAATAATACTAATCTCAGACTGTTGTTTTTGTTTAAACTATGAAATGCTGAAACATGATTAGGTGGGTTTTTTTGTTTTTTGTTTGTTTGTTTGTTTGTTTGTTTGTTTTGAGCAATGCTAAAAGCTCTTGGTTGCTCTTACTAGAGCATTCATGATCTCCTGTGGAACCAAATGTTTCTTTAGCATCATTGAAAAGAGCAGAGGTCACATTTGCTGGGCTTCTCATTCACTTGTCCTAGAAAAAGTTTTGTTTCCTGCACTTCTTCCATCCTAAGCCAAGGGTGAATATGAAGGCTGCACGAATGGGCAAATGTCAGCTCGCTACCCTATCACCAAGGCCTTAGAAGTTGTATTTGAGTTCTAATGCTATAGAGAGAATGCCCTGACTTCATGGAGTATGCCATGGAAGTCAAGGCTACTCTCCAATGACAAAATCTGTCTCATGACAAAGATCCTTAATTTTAGGATTTCAAAGAATTTGCTGAGACTCTTGGCTTTCTTTCTCATTAGTTGAAGTTCCCTTTCTGGACTTTTTCTGAATCTAATAAAAAACTTTTTCAAATCCCATAATCAAAATTTCAAACACACTCCTAAAGTCCCACTAATATGTTTCAGAAAGCTTGCGATTGATCTAATGTCAGATGGTCCACCAATGGTAGCTCTGTAGCATTCCAAAAGGTATATGAACCCCATATTTCCACCCATGCAATCTGGACCACAGAGGGTTCTTCATTAATAAGTGATCATATGAAATCATTTCCAATACCACAAGAGCCTGCCCAAGATCACTTACTCTGTCTCCTGGAGGTCCCATTGGTCCCGGTGGGCCAGGTAATCCTGGGGTTCCCTACAAAGGAGGAAACCAACAAATGAAACACTGTAATATTCTTCCTGTGTGGGAAAGGATTCTTATTATTCTCCAAAATGTTTTAAACATAAAGTTCTGGAGACTCTGAAAAGAAACAGGAAAGCAGACCTAAGCACAGTGCCAGAACGATGGATGTTCAGTCAACAAGCAGATACCTGAACGGATCAGCACAAACTTGAAGACTAAGACCAGGGTATGAAATGGAAATGAGACACACACACCCAGGCTCTTGCTTTACTACTCAGCCCTGGTTTACCTTTCAAAGCATGACAAAGGCAACTTTTCAAACAATGAATGGCAGATAAAAGAAAAGGCAACTTCAAGAACTCACTGTTCGGCCTGGAAGTCCCGGCTCTCCGGCATCACCTTTCATCCCCTGGCGACCCTAGAGGAAGCAGTGGGAAGACAATTCTCAGACATTTTAGAGAGATTAAGTAAAAAAGGAAGATCTGAGTCACTTGTGAAATTTTCACACTTCATAAATCCAATGTAAAGGTTCCAAGATGAGAGTATTTTCAAAGGGAGATGAATACACCATTTTTTGGATAGATGGTCACTTTTTAAAATACAAATGCTATATTATAATTCCCACTTAAATGTTATGGAGTAATTTTATATAATTTGGGCTAATGTACCTACTTTGAAAGAACAAAAGGTCAAATAACTTGCAATAATTTTTTCTACAGTTATATAGTATTACATATACTATTTACATATCTAAAATAATAATCATCATAGACATCATCTAAGTGACTAACCTTGTTGAATTCTCTGAAAAAAATATATTTGTGTTTGGCAAAAATACAGAAAACGTTCCAGTTAAATTCAGTGTTAATCCATCATTATCATTTAGTGCAGAAAGCCTTTTGCTTACTTGTTCTCCAGGGATAGAGAGTCCATTGGGTCCCTGGGGACCTGGAGGACCCTGGGGGCCTGGCGGACCTGTATCTCCACGAGGACCAGGGGGCCCCTAAAATACAAAAGAGAAGACCACAAATAACATAGTGCCCTCTGGTACTAACAGAAACCAGTCTTCATAACTCTAACATATCAATCATATAATCTTCACAAACACTTCAGATAGCTACACATCTATAGAAGTATTTATTGATGCCATTTTTTCTTTCCCTTTACTACCCATTAAAAGAACAGTTGGAATCCTGGTGCAGTGGCATCCACCTATATAGTCCCAGTTACCTGGAAGGCTAAGGCAAGAGGATTGCAAGTTTGAGGCTAACCTGAGCAACTTAATGAGATCCTGTCTCAAAAAGAGCTGAGGCAGTACTTGGGAGGCTGAGACAGGAGGCATCCGGGTTCATGGCCAGCCTCAGCTACTTAGTGAGGCCCTCTGCAACTTACTGAGAGCCGGTTTCAAAATAAATAAATAAATAATAATAATAATAATAATAATAATAATAATAATAATAATAGGGCTAGAGGTGTAGCTCGGAGGTAGAATGCCCCTGGGTTCAATCCCCAGTACTGAAACAAAAAGAAGAGCTGAGGATGTAGCTCAGTGGTAGAGCACCCATGAATTCAATCCCCAGTATCACTCTCCAAAAAGATTGGAAAGTACAATAAATTCAGGAGCACTTGCATTTCCATAGAGGTAGAGATTTTTTTTTTTTTAAGTAAAATGCACTGAATATAATATATTCATATGTTTATTCATATGAGCTGAAAGCTTGAATCATTGGATCAGATTTGCAGTAGTACCCCCTTATCCTCAGGGTATATGTTCCAAGGCCTTAGTGGATGCCTGAAACCAAGAACAGTACTGAATCTTATGTTTACTATGTTTTTTCCCTCTACACACATACATGCAATAAAGTTTAACTTATAAATTAGGCACAGTAAGAGATTAACAACAATAACTAATAATACAATTGAGCAATTGTAACTATGCAATTATAATAAAAATGTGTGCTTTTTTATAAAATATAAATAAAATGGTGTTACTTGAAAACAAGTACTGCAATACTGTGACAGTTGATCTGATAACCAAAGACACATGTAGACTAGTGCATAAGTAGGGTATGCAGCATGGAGACACTGGACCAAAGGATGATTCACACCCCAAAAGCAAACTTTAATGCTACTCATAATGATATACAACATAGAACTTATGAATTGTTTATTTCTAGAATTTTCTATATAATGTTTTTGAACACAAGTTATCTATGGACATTTAAAACTAAGGAAGGGACTATTGTATTTTAAGCTAGTCCTCATTTCTCTTAGACTTGGGCTTATATCTGAAACTAGGGCATATATTAACCAAGTAAGGAAGAAAGCAGGTCCATCGATTTAATGCTCTGTACTAGAGCTCTTTTTGCAATCTTTCTTGGAAGAAATGGCATGGGGTCAGATAAAACTGGGTTAGCATTCAGATCTCACCCTTTCCTAACTAGGTAAGCTTATCAATAATGATATAACCCCAAACTACACATTATCTTCATAAAACATTCCCCTGAGAAACTTCAGTTATTTATGGAAGACCAGTGTGGAACTAGCAGAAGGGACCCCCCCACTAAACACATGTAGCCACTCAGCAATTTTTCTGAAACAAGTGAAAAAGAAGAGCAGCAGAACTACTCCGGATCCACTCCAGCTCTCTAGAGGGACTCTGCTGCCTGTGAGGTCCTCAATTGATGACCAGGTCACCCCGACAGCTTCCCCATGTTTCAGCAGAGCCCTTCAAGGACATTCTTCTGACTTCCCACTGTAATTGCTACAGCTCTACCTCTATGTGAGATGCATTGTATGCATTTATTTCTCTGACTATTCTTACCTGCGCGTGCATGTATTTGTGTGTGTGTGTGTGTGTGTGTGTGTGTGTGTGTGTGTCCATTTCCTGGAGTAGAGCTCTACTACTAAGATATACCCACAGACCTTTTTATTTTTTTTATTTTGAAACAGGGTCTAAGTTGCTGAGGCTGAACTTGTGATCCTCCTGTCTCAGTCTCCCAAGTATTGAGACTAAAGGCATGTGCTACTGAACCCAGCTAACATTCATCATTTTGACATCCAAAGACAAGACAGAGGTAATAATGTTACCTGAGGCATACTAAACTTGAGCTAACTTGCTCACAGTCACGTACCCACTTCATGGAAATTTGAACAACCAGACTTCAACATATACTGAACACTTAAGTGCACTCTAAAGCATACTTACAATTGCGCCATTGATCCCTCTTTCACCTCTGGGACCTTTAGCACCTGGTCCACCCTAAAATATATAGTAAGGGCACATTTTAGTTTGACTATAAGGAAGTAGAAAGAACTTGCTATGTAAAAATTGTTTCAAGAAGGAATTCACTCTCTAAGCAATCAATGCTTCCACAGACACTTGCAAAATATTGTATGTGAAGGCTGAGGGCACAGTAGTAGAGTGCTCGCCTCACATGTGTGAGGCCCTGGATTCAATCCCTAGCACAAAAATAAAATAATACAGTCATGTTGTGTAAATATGTAGGAAAACACAAATTTCAAAACTTTGTACATTCTAAGTGTCCTATTCTTACAATCTGAACTTTTCTTATAGTTGGCAAAATTTGAAGTTCATCTAAAAATGTGGGGTTTATTGGGAAAAACAAACAATTCTGGAATACAGCGAAGAGAAAAATGTGTTTTGGAATTATGTAAAATGCATTCTTGTGGGAAAATAATATCCAAAAGCAAGAGGATCTTAAATCTCCCAAAGCCTCAGAACATGTATTTAAGTAATAGGAATATAGAGACCACTGAACACATACAAAATAAATATGTTGTCTCACCATTAGAGAAAAAAAAAAACTTCTAAAAGCCATCTGTTATAGCCTGGTTATACTTTTATGGAATCACTGTTACAAAGTAATGATAATGATGTTTTTATTCTTTACATGAAAAGCTATTTTGTAATCAACCTAAAATCAACTTGTATCATTTGCTATGGTCCAAGTGTAGTCAAAGTTGGTGTTCTGAGAATCCTTGAGCTGCTCCTATGTTAATTAACCATTTTCTTAAAAGAAGCCAGCAGGGCTTAGAGCTATTTTTTCCATTCATTGAAGTAGCCCAAGTCAGTTGTTGGACTGACTAAATCGAGGAGTTACATATTGATCAATAAGATCCTCACTTCAGTCTTCAATGTTTTGCTTTCTGTCTCCCTGCCCCCATGGATAGATCTGGTCATAGTCTTCTTAAAAGTCATTTCAAACTGCAGAACTTTTACCCAGAGTTTGTGATACTATCACATATGTGAATTAGTATCTTTATGTTATGCTCACGATATGTTCACTACATAAGGTGCACCTGTTCTAGTTCTAAACACAGGTCAACCTCTCAACCACAAAAAACTTTCAGGCAGGGTAAGGAATTTTCAAAGTCATGTAACCACAGATAGAAACCCAGGTTTGTATCTTTAAGAGAAAAACTCTTGACTAGCCAATATTATTATTATTCCTATGAGGCTAGAGAAATATGTCAAAAACCAGAATTGGATTTTCTACTTGATTTACTTCATTTCAGATCTCTTAAACATATTGCAAAGATGGTCTGCAATTTAGCATGCTCTGTCCTACAAAACATTTTATAGACTCCATCCTGGCAAATATCTGATCATTCCAAAAATTTAAAAGACCAGTTTCCTTACCGCAGGGCCCGGTGGGCCTGGAGGTCCAACACTGTCCTGTGTACATGTGCAGGCATTTGGAAGAGCGGGGCATTTTGCTTCATCCCTCTGAAATTTTGAAAATAATATATATGTATGGATTTGGAGGTGGGGAAGACTTCCCATCTCCCACTCCACTTACTAGCACAAGAACATCTGATTCCCAACCTGAAGACATAACTTCTAGTGATCATTACCAACAGTCTTACACTGGAAGTTGCTTTTCTCTTTTACATCTGTATGCTTTACTTCAGGAAACCACACATGAGGAAGAAATGTTTACAAGACCAGGAAGACCACTGGTAATTTAATCCAATTTTCTCTAATCTAGTGTTAGACAGTGTATATCTTAAATATCAACTCCCTTTTCATTCAGAAAAGAAAATCCAAAATTTTTTCCATGACCTACAAGTCCCCACATGTTCTTCGAAGCAGCTCCCTACCAACAAGCCCCTCTCACTGCCTACCACCTCGCCCACCTGCACTTGGCTCCAGCCCCACCCACCTATTCACGTAGGTTGTCAGGTTTCTCTGATACTTATACAGTGCGTTGTGGCCTTGGGGCCACTTGGGAGTTCCCTCCAGTGGGAGTGCTCTCTTCCCCCATTATCCACATAGTTTGTTCCCTCTCTGCATTCAAGTGTCTGTCTAATGAGGGCAGAAGGACCTCTAGGTCTCTCACCCTATAGCATGGTACAGTCATCCCTCAGTATCTATAAGGAATTGGTCTCAGCACGTGTGTGTGTGTGTGTCTGTGTGTACAAATATATGTATATTTGCTAATTATTTTTCTTCCCTTGCCTTTCACTAGAGTACCCAATTTTATTGCCACAACCCTAACCACAGAATAGTCCCTGTCTTATAATACAATCCATTACCGGCATTTGACTTTGAAACTACTACCACCTACACAGATACTAGGGGGGAAAGCTGTCATCTCAACAAGAAATGTGGTTATTTCTACCATTTGAAAAACTTCAGATATACAGAAAGGTAGTGGCTAACTATAAAATGCTGACATTGTATAAGCAACAGGATGAGTTTGCAGTAAGAAGGCTTATCAAACACACTGACTCGGCAGGACTTGTCTGACTGTTAGAGGATTTCCAGATATGGTCTTGTGCATTCCCAGCTGGAAGGGGAGAGTGTCCCAGCACTAGCCTGGGCTGCGGTAGCTGATTAGCGCACACACATTGCATGTCCCTTGGCTCCAATCTGGAAATGCAGCTGCTGAGTGTTACTTCCTCTCCCAGGCCATCTGCAGCACAAGGGTTTATTCTTGGAGGACTGACTACTCAAGCCAGGGCAGGATTCATTCTGTTTTACTTACCCTAGAAGGAATATCACAGCATCTGTCCCTGCTGGTCCACACTGGGCTGCAGACAATGTCAAAACTCTGGATTTGGAACTGCAAACAACCAACAGCAACATCAGCTAAAGATGCATGAAAAACATTTCATATTAACGTTTCCATATTTTAACTTGCCAGCTTCTCATACAGACTCTATCAAGGGTGCAAGCCCTTAAGAGTAATGTGACCCTTACATCATAAGAAAAGAATATAAAAATATATGCCTAAGAGGCACAGTAAAGTGAAAGACACACATGAAATTCCCACTTCTGACTCACTTCTTTGGCTGAAATGAAATGTTTGAATGTGGTTTTTTTTCTTCGAGAGAACATTAATTTCTATACTTAAGTAGATCTGAAGATTACACACATTTGAATCAATTTTTAAGAATCTGCCCTGTAGAAAAGTAACACTAGAGAAACCATTTCTCCTTTGTTCTAAAGTTAATGCTTTTTGTTTAGAAATTGTTACCTAGGGATTGACAAATAACTTTTCTGACAGCCCTCAATTTAACTATCTCAATATAACATATATAACTTGTATCTTTCTACAGTTTAAAAATATAGCCCTGATGACAATAAAAGGAAAAGGTTATCTAGACATGGTTATTCTTTTAAAAACTGATATAATTGTTCCATTTAAATATCAAATCCAAAATTCAACAAAAAATGGGTTTAATCATAATTACAGTAAATTTTTAACAAGTTCTTCTTATGTTGTAGGTTCAAATTTTGCCATTTTTGTTTGCTTGTTTGTTGTTTGTACTGGGATTTGAACCCAGGAGCATTCTACCTCTGAGCTATACTCCCAGCTCTTTTTTATTTTATTTTATTTATTTATTTATTTATTTTTTTTTTGCGGTACTGGGGATTGAACTCAGGGGCATTCTACCTCTGAGCTACACCCCCAGCCCTATTTTTTATTCTTTATTTTGAAACCGAGTCTCACTAAGTTGCGGAGTGCCTCACTAGGTAGCTGAGGCTGGCCGCGAACCTGGATCCTCCGGTCTCAGCCTCCCGAATGCTGGGATTACAAGCGCGCGCCACCACGCCCGGCTTCTTTTTTATTTTTTTAAAATAGAGTCTTGCTAGGTAGCTAATAGTCTCACTTAAATTGCTGAAGCTGTAACCTGTAATCCTCCTGTCTCAGCCTCCCAGGTACTGGGATTATAGAAATGCACCACCATGCCTGGCTTAATTTTCCCTTTTGAATCTGGAAGAAAATACCCATGCCAAGTTAAATAAATAATGACATTAAAAATAGTAATAGGAGCCAAGGAAGTTAGCTGAGCTTTTATGACAATTTTTATTATTTGACATTTAATATGAACTTAGTTAGCCTGGTACAGTGAAAACTTTGGATTGACATCTTTACTACTGGATCACCATGTGGAGTTAGTGAGGTCCTGCCTTGAACTTGAGGCAGTGAAATTTTACAGTCAGTCATAGGTTGGCTGCCCTTCTACACTGATCCTTCTGAGACAGACGAATGACCCCATTGTGAGCAAACACAGGCTCTAATGACAGACACAGCTAGTGTCCACAAATGCTTACTGTCTCATTGGCATTAACAATGTCTTTGAAGAACATAAAGTGAACTATTTGAGATTTTACCTGGTATACTGACAACTATCTGTATGATTTCTCTAAAATTGATCCTATTTAACATGACTACATAGGTCTGAGACAGGAGGATCACAAGTTTGAGACCAGCCTGGGCAACTTAGTAAAACCCTGTCTCAAAATAAAATATAAAAAGGGCTGAGGATCTAACTCAGAGGTAGAACTTCCTCCTTCACCCCACCACCGGATCAAGTACCACACACACACACACACACACAACTACAGGGTATTTTCTGATGCCTGGACTTTGCTTGTAAAGCACATTATCAAGATCTGTTGGTAGCTTATTTTCTGAATGTAAATTTGCCAAACTTCCAATCTGACCAACAAACTTGACAATTTGAGACACACTGAGAAAAATAAATAAATAAATAAAATGTACTGAGCTATTTAGAAAACATCATGTCAATCTTAACACAAGGTACCATGAAACATAGAAATGCATGACTTACTGTGGCAGATTTCCTCTCCCCTTTAAGTAGCTTTCCAAGAATTTCAAAACCATCAGTTGTGATATTTCCAGCTTCCTTGATGTCTTTTTCTATAATTTCATAGCAGTCAATGTAAATCTTAACACTTTTTGAAGTCACTACAATATGAACCTAAAAAAAAATAATTTGTTTCCATTATAAAATTTCTGCCCCAAAATGCTGTCTTCTGCATATTTCAAATTACAGATTTAAAAATAAAGTATTTCATAAATCATTCTTTTCCCAAACCAAGTTTTGGACTAAAAATTCAAGAATGAAGTTTCAATGTCAGCCATTAATATGAAGCTAGACATGCACTTAACCTGTCAGGGTCTCAGCTTTTATCATCAACATATATGTGCATAATTTCTTATTTTACATTCTCTCTTGCTGAAATGACCAGAGAAGAGGAGTGGATAAAATGCCTTTCTAAACTAGGAATAACTATTCAAGTAGAGATTAATAAATCATTTGACTATTATAATCAGTAGAAAGGACACTCAGATATCTTCCACCGATTTTGCTAAATTCAATTTTTAGTTTGTTATTCCCCTGTCTCAGCCCCAAATCACCTATACACCATATAGAATCTTCTATAGAGATTCAACTCTGGAAATCAATAAATTCAAGATTGATTTCCTTTTAAAGAAAAAGCATATATGGTGATTTATTTTGTATCTGCTACTAACATAATGTTAGGAAATCTATTAGTAAAGATAATAAGATTTTTATTTCAACAATGTAAAGCATGGTTGTGAGTAATCTCTGACTTTAAAGCTATGCTCATAGTTTCCACTTATCACAGCACAAATACTCAAGTAAGCACTTGATGATTACTTTGAAAAGTTTGGCAAAAAGTTAAAAGGAACAAAAATTCCCTTAAATGTTCTGAATCAATAAGACTAAGAACAATTTCTAAAGTAAATATAGAGTCACATATTTAATTTAATCACACAGAATCATCACCAAAACATGAGCTTAAACATCTGTGATAATTATGAATTACATATTGCTTTTACATGTAAGTGATACATAGCTTACTAAAAATAAAGTTTAAATGCCCTCATCAACTAACATTGAACTCAAGATGAACATCATATCTTGATGGTTAGACAACTTCAAAATGTATATGTGTAGCAAAACAATTCCTCATATTCACTAAATACATACAATCTTTATATATCAAAGACATCTCAGTAAAACTTCTTTTAAAAGAATGAAGTTGGTGAGTGAAGAGAAAAAAGAACTTAGTGAAAAAAAGAAAGTAGAGAATTTGGGGAGAAAAGACAAAACTCGTGAAAAGAAGAGAGAAGGGGCATTACATAAAACTCAAGAATTGAAATACCTCTGTGGGACAGGAGAATCACGGGTTCAAGGACAGCCTCAAAAAGTAATGAGACTCTCATCAACCTAGCGAGATTCTGTTTTGAAATAAAAATAAAATAGGACTGGGGTGTAGCTCAGAGGTAGAATGACCCTGGGTTCAATTCCCAGTACTACAAAAAAAAAAAAAAACCTTAACCTTTGTGAGAAAACAAAGAGGGCCAAGAAGGGAATGTATGTCAAAAAATATTATCTTGGTTTGCAATTATTAATGACTATCACTACTGACCTCTGAAAATGCTGCCTTTTGGCTCAAACAAAATGAAGCATTCCATGAAAGTTAGAAATTCTAAAATAGCTACTAAATGGTTATCAGTTATTTAGAAGATTAGATTCTCAATATCTTCAGTGGGTATGAAAAAAATAAAATTATCTTTCCCAGCATGTACTCAAATGTAAGTTTAATAGATGTATGAATGAGCCAAAAAAAGCTCATAAGAACTTTGCCAGATTCAACATGTATTATCAGATGAGGATCAGTTGAAGCCAGTAACATCCTCCAAACAAGAATCTGCTCTCCCAATGAGGAATTTATTTTACTGCACTACATGGAAGTCCATAAATCAACAATCCCCTACAATAGACGATTCCCTACAATGCATCTTAGAACTCTTACTAAGGTTTTTAGAGAATCCTACATTTAGAAAATTACGTTCTTTAGAGAATAAATGTGTTCATGTAAAAATTAATCTCACAAATATGTATCTTAATTATTTTGGTAGATGTTGGTAATTTTTAGGCTGCTCTGATAAAAAAAAGTTCACATTTTGCTATCATATTTGTAACTTTTCAATAAGCAAGCAAGCAAAAGAAGGTTTCTATTCTCCATAAAAATTATCAATTAAAAAAAATTCACTAAATTATTAAGATTTTCAAACTAAAGGACATAAATATTCACAATAAAATGGTGATGATCAATAGCATATATACCATCAGTCTCAAATTTTGAAAAACTATAAACATTAAAAGTATATCAGAATGTTCATAATAGTATCTCTTGAATAGAATTGTTGTTTTAAGTTTTTTGTTTGAATTAATCAAATTATCCTAAAATACAATTTTCTTTTTAAAGATATAACTAAGATTCTTTCAACTTAACAGAGTTAATAAAATAAATTAGTTTTAATTTTAAGTAATGTTCTTTTTCTAGAAAGAAGGCTCAAATAGTCTTACATTTTTACCTTATGAAAACTTCCGTAAAATAATGTCTTTACTTCATCTGTGTCAAATGTAACAGTTTGCGTCTCTCCTCTTGTATCCTTATTAAAGAATGATAATGTCTTGCTAGAAGCTGTAATCAATGTAAGATTATTATTAGGTCACTGGGCATAATTTTATTGAAAGTATTACCAAATAATTCTTATTGGAGAGATTTCTTTAAAAATTCAATAATTTCATCTTTAATAATATGCAGTTAGAAAGTTACAAATACCTAATATTTGAAAAAACTTAAGCATAAAAGCAAACATCCTTACGATCTGCAATCACTCCAACTTGTGGTTTGTAGTCTCTGTCTGTAATTTGCCAAATTGCAAAAGGGTCGCTGGGACTTTCTGGGAGAAGTCTGAACAATAATATAATCGTGTATGAAGGAGGGAGTCCATTTGGATGCAAGTCGCTGTTGGGTAAAATAAAATAAATAATAAATAAGGGTTTTTAAATCAGAAACAGAGACTATTTTAAATCTTTAGACCAGAATCTCATTATCGGTAATCTTAGAGGCTATTTATAATCATCTGGCACAATGAAAAGAGAAAAACTTAGAAAACACATCAAAAGAACAAATACTAAAAACCCATTATGTAAGTAGTAGTAGATTACTTATAACTTGATAAAGTCACAAAAGTGGGAAATTACCGGAGTCTTTTATTCTGCTGTTAATAACTAGTTTCCCCTAGACACATACAGGATTGTAAACTTATATAATAATTTTAGAGTGATGAACATTATTACTATAGCTAGCATGTGAAGAGAATGAATCTTAACAAACATACTTAATGTCTAATATTAAGAGGATGAGGCCATAGGCAAAATGGCTTAAGGTCTAATTTCTCCCTCCCTATCACTAAGAGTTTTTACATTCCAAATTCTTTCCTTAAGATGAAATAAATTACCTTGAGAAACTCACATATTCCCTAAAATAAAACCAATTGTATATGCTAAGGCCATGTTCATGTGCAAATGTTTAGTGATGATAGGGGATATGAGTCAATTAATAGGAAATGTTTCTTGGCTCTAAGGCAAAAAATTGGGTCCCCTGTGTCCTTCTATAGCTGAGTCAACCATGGTTTGGGAGAATCTCTGAAGCAAAATTGATGCTTTTCTGTCTGAAACCATGTAACATTTTCTCCCTAGAGGTAGAAAAAGGCCTAGATAACCAACTCTTGGACAGAAAAGTATTCCTCTACAAATTTTGGCAGAAGGCACGGAATGTCTCTTGTGGCTCCATGTCCTAGGTTACTAGTCACTAGTACTTCTGGACTATAATGTTGCCTTGTGTCTTCAAACATATGCTCTGGCCAAGTTGGTGTGATGCCTTTTATGTGTTCAAGAAATATCTTTATAATGTTCCATGTTAAAAATAATATTTCCTCCATTTTATTTCATCTCTCACCTACCCCATCTATCTCCATCTTCCCTGGTTAACTAGCTCCGGTGGAGAAATGCTAGTTCAATTACATTTATGATTTTTTTCCCTTTCTGTCAAAAGATCTGACTCTTGTGAAGACAACAGGAATCATTTCCTGAGGTGACTAAAACAGTTACACATGGGGGATTAAAAGTCATTGAAAAACCAACCAATGTGGCTAACCATGAGAGACTTAGGAACTCACAATGTGGTCTAACTACAATACGATCTGTGCCTCCTTAAAATAAATTAGCTTTGGTTTTAGTCTGAATTTTCCATTAGCTTTCCCAGAGCATTTCAAATTTCAGACATTATTTTCTGACCCAGTCCTGAAAGCTTTATTTCTTCTTGTTCTTTTCTCTCCATAAGTTGCCAAACACATATTTTTTCAACATAACAGTTTTCATTTTAATGAATAAGTAATGCATTTTTCTATTATCGTATCCAGGTGCAAACTCTCAAGAAGTAAAATAACAACATCTTGAGCTACCCAAACGATTGCTAGAGCATCGGCCAATAAAAACTAACCACCGCCTGTCTGATCATGAACAAGCAAAACTCCTGCAGCCTTCATTTTCCAAAGGTTGAAACACTACAGAGAATGTCTGCTTTCAGCCCTCACTCATTCCATTCAACCTGTCAGCACCACAGGGGGGCATGTTCAAAATAATAAGCTGCCTTCCTGTCTTAACAGTCTTTTAGAAGAGGCGTAACTACAACCCTAGCCTTCAATTCAAAAGGTCAGTAATACACCATACTGCAGTGCCAGGCTGAGATTCTTGGGCCTGGGAATATGGAGGCCTGGGTCCTAGTTTCCTGAGTGCCAATCACTACCTGACTCTATTTCAGGAAACCAAACTAGGTCATCCATGAGGAGTCTTTTGATAAGTCTAAAGTTCCAATATTCTATGAAGTCAGCAAAGATACCAAGAACCTCTTGCCCATTATTTAAAAAGAGAGAGTGAAAGCGAGAGAGAGAGAGAGAGAGAGAGGTTTAAAAAATCTGCTTTTCACACTTACGAGGTGGGCTGATTCACAAAGGCATTCTTTTGAAGCCTGTAAGCTGAATAGCTGGGGAAAGACCCTGTCTCCAAAGACACTCCTTGTACAGAAGCAAAATTCTTTTCTGTCAGGTTGTATGCTTCAAGCATCTTAAATCCTTTATATCAGAGAAGAAAATATTAAAATGAGTTCACTTTAATTATGCTATTCCTTTAATCTTGAAATAAATTAACCCCAGGATATAAATGCTTACCTGGTGAGGTGTAACCATCCAAATAAATGAGAGGACAACCTGCAAAGCAAGGTGTTGTGTAAGTACAAGTCATTAACATGATATGCACACATGATAGAGGCACAGAAAGTAGCAGTGTATGCATATCAAGTAACCAGACTGTACGTCCACTGGTAAAAGTTAACTTAGCAATTTAACCTTTTATAAGCTATTTCTTTTAGGTTTTAGGCTTCCTGTGTGTAGGGGAAGTTGTACTATTAACTTATATAGCAAATGTTTTTTCTTTTCTTTTTTAACATTCTCTAGTAAAACTGGAATTTTACAATATTCTCAAAAATAATAAAATGGAATTAAAGGGGGAATTCTTTACTTTTCTTTCTTTCTTTTTTTTTTTTTTTTAATTGTAGGGATTGAACCTAGGAGCATTCTGTCAATGAACTACACCCCCCATGTCTTTTTATTTTTCATTTTGAAACAGAGTCTCTTGCTAAGTTGCTGAGGCTGTCCTCTAACCTACAGTCTTCTGGTCTCAGCCTCCCAAGTACTGGGATTACAGTTGTGTACCACCATGCCTGGTTAAAGGGGGAATTTTTCATTTGTTTTCAATAGATTGACAAACAGGTGAAAATTTTTCAATGCATTCAATAGAATACACCTAAAATTCTTTTACAGAATTTTAGATTTATGCAAAGGGAGAAGACTTCGTCCATCCCAGCCCTCTTCTCTGCCAAGCCTTTAAGTAAGTCCCATGCTGGCTACCACACATCCCATTACTGTAACAAGTGCATGGTCATTTTCAATCCTGGACCTCCCAGGGCTCAAGGACCAAAGGGCTGCATCCAGGACTTCCTGGGAGTGAGAGGGAGACAGTCCCAGCCCCTGCCCACCTTCACCACTGCAGCTCCATTCTGGAGTTCAGCATAAATTTCCATAGAAACCCACTGAAGTTTGTTTACTACTGCTACCTTGAATCAGAATTCTGAATTTTTAACATAATGATTAATATTACATATTACACATGTAAGGTATAGTTCTGCATAGGATTAAGGGTCTAAACTAGTCATGTAATTGTCTCCATAATCTAATACTGCAAGAATTATTGTTAATGGGTGAGTAAGAAGATAAATTGACCTTTAGTCCTTCACTTTGGTTTAAAAGCTGAACTTGAAGTAGCAGTATAAGAGAAATTAAAACCTAAACAAACAAATGAGAACCAACTGAATTTCTACAGCCCACCCATGCACAAATCAGTCTGTTCACTCCTCTCTTGAAGCACAGATGTTGATAGAACCAATGCCAACTGATTACTAATAAGGAAAACCTTCATCTCACAGAAATGTTTCTATATATGCAATTCTAAGCTGAAGATTATTTACCCAAAGGTCACAGGCATTGAAGTGGTGGGGAAAGGATGTTTTAAAGTACTTTATTTCCATGTAAGGATTATTGTATCTTCAAGGCTAAAAATGGGCTTCTGACAAGCACACATTTAGCATGATCTCAGTGGAACAATGATTCACCAAGTTTTCAAGTGATTTCCCAGGATATATTTATTCACAGACTTGACCCCATGTAGTATGATCCCACGAGTAATCACTTCTCAAGAGAAGTTATGGACCTATGTGGACCCAACTGTGACTTACTTGAAGTGGCAGTTTCACAAACAAAGGTAATGAGGTTGTCCTCGATCTTCTCGAAAGATTCAAAGTCGTCCACAATGAACACATGCCGCTCGCTTGGCTTGCTGGCGATGTTGGCAAGCTCGTTGTAGTCGACGTCAGCGACACCCACAACAAAGACGCTGAACCCTGCAAAGCAGCATTCATAGAGGAAATCACAGAGCCTCCTGCTGTCTCTTGTTGTTTGAACAATTCAAAATAAAATCTTATAGGAAACAATGTTGTATTTTCTCTGCATTTGTGAGACCTTTGGTTTGACATGCATTCTCTTTTGTGGGTAAGTAGTATGTACTATTTAATGAATATGTACTTTCTTCAAATCATCTATTTTCTGTCTTATAAAAGTCAATTCATCAGATATCCTAAAATACAATCCTAACAGTTTAAAAAATAAAGCATTTTTTAATTGGTGCACTGTAATCATAATGAAGTTCAGAGTGATAGAGACATACAGGCACACCACACTTGGTGAAGCCTCCCCCGGGGCTTCCACCTGCCCCTCCCCCTCCCTCTGCATGACATTTAGATTGGCATTGATAAATTTGCATATGAGAGATTGTTTGGTGTACATTTCCTTCCACAGATCCACAGTCTTAATATACACAAGAATTCTGTAACTCTCTTAGGTAATGTTAATGACTTAAGCTTATGTGACTCAAAAACCAAGAATGGGATATTTTAAATCTGAATTTTTGAAACTGATTTTTCTCAACAAATTCGAGCTCAATGGCAGCACTTTGTTCACCTTTGAAGTAGAATCCACAACTCCTGACAGCAATAAACATCCCCTCACTTAGACTAAGGCAAATAAAGTTTCACTACAAAAGCTTAATTTGACATCAGGAGAAAAAAATGTGCTACATATGGAATTAGGGATGTATATAATTATAAATTTATACATGCATGTATATGTGTATGGTAACTAGAGAAGCAAACATTCATAACCCCAAAGTTAAATCAACCAGGAGCCCAAAATATGCAGAAACCTGATCAAAGTGTATAAACTAATGGTAATAAGGTATTTAAAAAGATGAAAAGGACAGTCTCCATTGAAAGAAGACAGTATTACTTAGCACTAATCTTGACTCATAATTTTAGCAAAAGAATTATGTATGTGCACATGACAAACTCCATGTAACAAAGTATCTTACAATTCATTACAATAGATCACACATAGCATATTTTTTTCTCTGAAATAGATTTACTTTGGACCCTGCTTGCAGCAATAGAGGCAAGAAAGACCTAGTTTTATCTCTAATAATCCTAAATAAGTAATCCAAAAGGCAGCATTGCAAGGGGCTCTCGGATGTGTCGTTGACAAGATCTACCCCAGAGACATCTCCTTGAGACCTCAATCCTTCTTATTTGCAGTCTGCAGTTGGTGTGCATGTGTGAGAATGAGCTGAAGCTAAAGGCAGCCTGTGTCTTTTTTGCACAGGAACAAGAATCAAGATTCATCTCGAGACCCTGCTTGAGGATTATATCATCACAGCTTTTTGTAGTCTTCTAGCCACTATGGAGAGATTCGGTTCACCCCATGATAAACACTGAATCACATCTTGTACAAAGAATGCACCCTGCCATTTTTGAGTAATTACCAAACCATTCCATAACTCAATATAAATTAACATTATAGTTCTATGGAGGGCAGAGTAAAACTGAACAATAAAGTAAAATCAGCAATTTTGGTCTTTTGCAGTCATTCTCAAACCTTTAAAACTGAAAATAAGGAGTGCAATCAAATTCATGCCTGCGAGTACCTGACTGCTGGATGACAAACGCTGCCTTCTTGACCTCATCCTGGGACCGGCCGTCCGTGACCACCACCAGTACCTTGGGGACATTCTTCCGCATGCCGCTCTCCCAGGTCAAAACCTTCTCCTTGATAAATGTGAGGGCCTTGCCTATAGAGTATGGCATGGAACATTTTAGTGTCACCTCAGGGAAAACTACCCAAGTGCCATTAACCATACCCAGTGGACAAGAGTTTGGACATTGGAGTGAGAAGACTCACTGAGTTCTAGCACCCTGCGCACTTTGGAGAGTGGAAGCCAGGTATGTTGAGATTGACTGTACCTGTTCTGGTGTTTCCTCCTCGGTACCTAATATTCTGGAGGGCTCCAAGGGCCTGGGCCTTGTAATTGTACGTGTTCAGCTTGAACTCAGACTTAACCTCATCGCTGTATTGCACAAAGGAAACCTGAAAAGCAACGAAGATTACAGTGAGCGTCGCGTGTCTTGTTTCCTACTGCAATCCCTGAGTGCTTCCACTAGCTGCAGAACAGAGAGAGGGTGTCTTACTCCTGAGCAAATGTTATACACCCTTTATAGTTCAAATTACAACATTTCTGTTGTCTCAATGAATTCTACAATTTCCAATCTTCAATAAAATTTGCAAAACTGATATTAATAATGAAAATATACTCTATATTTGCCTTTCTCTAGAATGTAGGAAGAAATGACTAAGTTCTATGCAACACTGAGATCTCAGCATTAGAAATGAAGACACACTTTTTGTTTTTTTGGTACTGGGGATTGAACACAGGGGCATGCTACATCTAAGCTACACCCCCAGCTGATTTTTGTTTTGTTTTGTTTTGTTTTCAAACAGGTTCTCACTAGGTTGCTGGTACTGAGGCTGTCCACGAACCTCTGATCCTACTGTCTCAGCCTCCCAAATACTGGGATTACAGGTGTGTACCCCCACACCCAGCCTATTTTTTATTTTGAAACAAGATCTCACTAAATTGATGAGGGCCTTTCTAATATGCGGAAGCTAGCTTTGAACCTGTAATCCTCCTCAGCCACCCAAGTACTGTGATTACAGGTATATGCCACCATGCCTGACTAGGACACACCACTAGAACTCAAATTTTGGTTGGACAGTCAGTTCTGAGCCAACTGCTCCTTCTCATTGGCCACACTCATTTCATGGTAATATAAAAATGTTGCCATGAGTAATAATAATCAGCACTCTTGACAAACTTAGTGATAGTGTAATTTAGAGAAAAGAGAACAGGCTTTGTAGCCAAGATCACTGGGCTCAAATCCTAACTCTTTTAAATAATAGCTGTGTGACACTCAGCAAGTTCTCCACATCTCTGGGCTTTAGTTTCCTTATCAGTAAAAGTAGAGATAATTATATTTACCTTTTAGGGTTGTTTTAAGGACTATAATTATGTATTAAAAGTAACCAGTACACTGAAGTTAATAAAATATAATAGCTATCTTTCTTAGAAATCTAAATTTCTAAAAAAGATGAAAAAACAGACTAGTTGTTGACACATTAAATAAAGAATGCATCTAGAGTTTTTACTCTTCTTGGGTTGGAACAATGTCCACAGGATAATTTGGGGATTTGAGATTTAGTATATTCCGTAAAGTACTATTCTATAAAGAGGATGTAGGTTTTTTGTGAAATTATCTGTCATTTATTTCAAAATCTCTTATTTTCATAATTTCCCAAAGATGCCACAATGAAATACAAACTGCCAAAATAAAGAAGAAAATTGACCAAATAAATAGGGAATAAAAGGAAAAGGGTATTTTAAGAAAAGATATAATCTTTTGCTTTATGGAGTTAGTAATTTAGAGAGAACAGTGTCACACAAATATTGACAATGTAAAATGATATTTGGCATGAGGGTTAGAATACTTTGGTAGCATGGAATGTGTAAAGGCATCAGGGGCCCTCCCAGAAGGGGTGGAATTTGAAGTGGGTCTTCAAGGCTGCAGAATCCAAGACACAGCTAATAATAACTTGAATGAGATTCTCCAGGGAGTGTGAGAAGACTGTCCCAAATAGTTTAGAGCCACTGGGCCTGAATGGTACCCAGTTCATGGGAACATTGGAAATGGTGGAGGAGAGTCTCAGCTTTATAGGCAGGTTATAGCTAAATGATGAGTTACTCTTGGTGTCTTCTGATGGAAATACAAACTTTTCCAAGTTCTTACTCTAGTGCAACAAATAAATTTGGAATGGTTTCACAGAATATTAATTGGTAGTTATTATTTTATGAAAATATATTAAATACTCTTTGGGTCAATAATGGACATTCTTCATTTCAAGACAATATCTATAATGTAATAATAGAGGAGACAACAGAGTCCATGCACCCAATCACTATACTCTTCTCACTTTACAAGGCATGACAATCACAATGCAGTTAATGTCTAGAACTTTGGATGACCTTTTATGGAAATGTATCATTGTTGGAAATTTTTGAGCAGAAAGTTGAGGTCAGAATCCTCTAAATTGTCCAACAGGAATATCATGCAGAAAAAAGAGAAAAACTAAAGAAATATTTATTTTTCTATTTATTTATCATTAACACCCAAACCCTTCCTAAAAATATGTGTATAAAGGAAATAGCAAACAGTGAAGGTCAAAACATAGTTTATATTGAAGTGATTTCCTATTTTCAAAGGAAAGTTTAATGGAAATAACAAGACACTACCACTGCATAGCCACTGGTGAAAAGACACTCACCTGAATCCCAGCAGGACTGATTTCATCAAAGGCTCCCACAGTATTAAAGATGAATTTTACAACTTTGTTAAAATTGTCATCCCCGATACTCCAGGAAGCATCGGTCAAGAATACAATATCTGCCTTAGCTCCTTTGCATACTGAAAAAAAAAAAAAAAAGAGGAAGAGGAAGTCCCAAACATAATGAAAACTGCAGGGTGACACCTTGCTACTTGAAAGTGTGGCTCAACGGCAACAGCACTGCCTGAGAGCATATCTGAAACAAGGACCCTTGAGCCCTACTCCAGACTTCCCGAATCAGAATCAGCAACAACTTAAAGCACAACAGAGAAGAACTACTCTAACTGACCCCAGATTCTTGCTCTGCAGTGTCTCTGTTTAGATCCATTACGCAAAGACATGGTCTTGCCTCATGAAACTCTTCAAGTAACTTCAAAAAATAAATGAGGAGTAATCAGATGAATAGCAAAAATGTTCAGAACTAAAAGAGGGTCATCAGTGGGTTTGGAGAGATTGAATATAAACATCAAAAATTTGGTTCAAATAAAATGCTTTTACATTTAAAGTTAGACCACTAGAGTCATATGTGGGAAAGGAGAAGAGGAGATATGGAAATATCTTTAATTTGAATATTTTTCAATTTGGAAGCTAAAATAAAAACCTAACAAGATTTTAATTTATGAAAACTGAACATACAGAATCTACAACACCCAGAGTGAATCCTAATGTAAACTGTGGACTTTGGGTGTAATAATGTGTCTATGATAGATTCATTGATTGTAATAAATGTCCCAATCTGATGACGGATGTTCATAATTGGGCAGTTTTGGGGTAGGAAGGTCCCATAGAGGGTATACATGAAGCCAAACACACTAGAAAATAAAACCTATTTTTAAAAACACTTTGCTTGGGGGATGGTTGGATTTTGTAGTGCTAAAGATAAAACCCAGGGCTTCATGTATACTAGGCAAGCACTCTACCACTGAGCTACAGCCCTAACTCCCCAAATTATGGTTTTAGCCAAAGATTATTTATTGAATTTCAACAGTCTAACTTAAAGAAAACTATTGTCATTTTACCCTTTAGTAATATACTTTTAATTTTTAATTTAAATTATAAAACAGGTTTAATGAAGTTGTGACAATCTAATCCTTCTAGTACAAAAAAATACTTCTAGAATCTGAAATGCTTTCTGAAAAACAGAATGTAGGAAAAGAATAACGCAGTAGTTAATTTGCCTGAACTTAATTTGATTGAGCACTGAAGAATTGCCCCCAGATTACTGAGAGACCGGCCTTAAGGGCTCAACATGTCGTTATACCAGTGCCCTGCACCTGACACTTAGGCCTCAGACTTTTAGCTTTGTGTGATACAGGGCTCTTCTCAGGTCAGGAGCCAGGAATTCCAAAGTCAAAAGCCTCAGAAATAGGTTGCAGATACAGCCAAAAAGGTGGATGGTGGCTCTGAATGACAGTAGCCAGCAGAAAGGAATGCTTTCTGCGTGACCATGGGCTATGGAAGATAACGTGAAACATTAACCTGCAGAAGTGAGGAAGCTGACTCAGCTGAAGAGCTGGAATAGTTATGTCCTGATTCTATTCACACCAAAATGTGCCTGGAGAGGGAGAAAAACAAGCCACTGGTGATCTTTTCTTTCTGTCTAAAAGCTCCTCAGCAGGAATAGTAAATGTTCTGTGCCAATTGCAAATGATGTACGTGAAACATAATAAAGTCTCCAAATCCCTAAATTTATCGTCTAGTCACCTGTACTTACCATCCCGGGCTGGTGGGATAGTGGGAGGCGGAGGAGGTGTGGGTGGCTCTGTAGGAGCTTCTGTTGGTTTTAGGGCTAGAATTAAAAAAATAATAATTAGAAAAGTGCAACATGTGCACATTTTACATCCTAGAAAGTAAATGTTAAGAACAACTTAAATCCTCAATAATAAACTGAGTCCTAAAAAATAAGGCCTTCAGGGCTGGGATGTAGCTCAGTGGTAAAGTGCTTGCTCTGCAAGCGTAACGCCCTGGGTTCGATCCCCAGTGCCAAAAAGATAAAAAAAAAAAAAAAATAGTCAAGCTAAAAATAAATAAATAAATAAATAAGGCCCTCAACTCATTTTTACTGATATATGAGGGATTCTACATTGGTATCCTTGAGTAATTCACATTAACTACAGCCACAGAAAGTAAACATTCAAAAAGAGAGTGCACATTTGAGTGACTTCAAATGTGTAAAAGTCACTCATATGGATGAATATCCACCATATGTCTCCTAGAGCCAGCTCTTCCTCCATTAGACCTTTCCTTACAGCAGCATCAACCCTGCAACAGAGACAACCTGTAGTCCTTGCAGGCGAAGGTCCTAAGCCAGCTGTGGGAACCACCACTGTCCCCTGGTCACTGGCGGGAGAAGTGCCTGCACAGCTGTCACTTAGGTCTCCCACACCTACCGCGTTCAATTCTGAAGCCGTAGGCAAGATTTCCAGATTGCTCAAAAACTTACTAGTATGTTCTTTGACAAGGACACCAGGACCCTCAAGATTCGGTGTCTGCACAAAAACAGTGACGCCATACTCAGCATCTGGCGACAAGCCAGTGAAGCAGTGACTGGTTTCTGATCCACGCACAGTGATTTCTTGTCCTCTAGTTCCTGATTAAGACAGCAATGGGAATGTCAGTGTGATCATCTATTGTATTTGAAGACATTTTTATGTATCATTGTATACAAAAAATGAAACCCTCTTTATTGTATGTGCTCCGGTTCATTTTTTAATATACGTACCATCTGCTGGGCTGAGTTTCAGCCTGTAGGAGGTGGCTGCCCGGTGAGGTGACCATTTGACACAGAATGTGTCCCACCCAACCTGGTAAGTTTTCAAATCTGTCACATTTAAATACACTACAAAAAAGGAAAAGAATAAATAAATAGATTCACTTTGTAAATAAAGGCAAAAGGCCTACTTTTAATCATAATACAACTTTCAAATTCTACTATATCTAAAAATATAAATGTCAAAAATCTGAATGTTCCTTATAAGAAATTCATATGAAAATGTAGCAGAGCCAATATAGATGTTTCTTTCTATCCATCACTGATTTTCAAGGAAAGGTGATTCCACATAGTCCCTCTCAAAACCATGAACAATAAAGATGTCTCATGGAAGCCAAGCGTGGTAGCACACACTTCTAATCCCAGCACTTGGGAGGCTGAGACCGGAGAATCTGGGTTTGTGGCCAGCCTCAGCTACTTAATGAGGCCCTCTGCAACTTAGTGAGACCTTGTTTCAAAATAAAGAATAAAAAAAAAAAAAATTGGTTAGCTCAGAGGTAGAATGTACTGAAAAAAAAATGTCTTATGGAAAATAATAAAAAAAGAATTTCTGGAAGGCTACCTGCTAAGTCCTTAAATAACTATCGAAATACTTAGTGACAAAAAAAAAAAAACTATCTTTGGGAAAAACAAGTAATTAAATAATTCAGTAAAATGACATCAGTGGATTTAGGTGACATATATCTTAACAACAAATGCCAAGAAAAACTAAATAGCATCACAATTCTATATAGATTATTCATCGATAAAATGATAAATTCTACAAATTTTATCTTTTAAAATTCAAAATATGATGTTATATATAAAATAAGCATAATTTCCTCATCATATGCATTTTATATATTTAATTATCTTGCTTATGGATTTAGATAGATCTATTCTTTGACTGAAAACATACTTACATACATCTGAAGAAATATGTATTCATTAAGAAAAAGTAAAGTTAAAACAGGCTGGCCTGGTCATTTTTACCACAGGTTTTCTTTCAATTAGCAATAATCGTGCCTCAGGTAAACCTCACTGGCTACAATACTGCCACTGCGCAAAGCTGGCTTTCTTACAGCCATTGAAAGAGGCATGACTCACATGTAGTGCCTTGATCTGTGAGGGGAACACTGAGCCCAGAATCATACTGAGCATAAACGTCCACGTCATAGGTAGTGCTGGGATTGAGATTGTGCAAGGTGTAGGATGTCACTTCTCCAACGAAGGCTTCCATGGGCTCGTTAGAACCTTTAATAACAATCACAAAAAGATTTAAGGAAATGCAAGCACTATCCTCAAAAGTTGCTCAAAATTAAAGCTCTTAAAGTCAAACGGTAGGAAGACACCATTAGTTCCTGTAGCACTCCATGCACTGGTTTACTGAAGCACATGCTACATTGTTTGGTGAATATGACACTGTAAGCAGAGGCTTAGTGTTTCTAGAATGCTCTAAATGTATAGTCAGTGTTCTTTAGTGAATGTGTTCTCATGCCTCTTTTCTCAGCCCTCTTAAAAGCCAGCATAATACTTTCCACAGGATAGGTGCTCAATTAACACTTCTTTGGTTTGTCATAGGGATTATCTAAGACTTTGTGTCTTGGACCACTTCTACATCTCTTGGTTACTGAAGGTAGTCATTTATCAACTCCCCTTTCCTCTGTTAGTTCTCTTTGTATTTCGTATATAGGCCCACATGTGCTTTCTCTCCTTCATTTGTTTCTAGTTCACAATCTTCCTGGGTGCACGGAAAATTCCTAGAAAATGTGGTGTGGGGAGCATGTGTCTTCCAGTTTTTTGTAAGACAGGACATCAATACAAACAAAGGAACAAAGATAGCAAATAATCTAATCAAGGTGATATTGATTTAAGGAAAAATGTCAGTGGGAATTTGTAAGGAAGTGCATCATTAATAAACTAAACTGCACAAAATGGAATGATGCCTGGGCATAACAGAAAAGTACAGAAGTTTGTATTGATGAAATATGCATTGTTTCATGATCATCAGAATATGTAGGCTGTCTAAGGATGAGCTGCTTTACGTGTGAAATTTTATAGATTAGGTCAAACTTTTCAGTAATGAAATTTAATGACAGTCTCATCTACACTCAGCAGCAATGGGTACTCTAGACCTCTTACTTAAAGCACTGACTCCAGAAACATTACCTCTGTCAGTAAGGAACTTGATATGACAACTAAACTAGCAGGAGAATCCAGTACTAGGTGATGCAGCAGAAAATATCTTCATATGCAATAATCTTCCAATGCAATTCTATTATGATAAAGGTACGTATGTGTAAGCCTTACCCACTGGCTTATACACAATTTTATATCCAAGAACTGGAGAGGGTGAAGGATCCCAGGACACTCTGAATCTTGTGTACCATTCATCAGTGATGTGTATGTTCTGAGGAGGAAGTAGTCCCACTGAAAACAAACATTTCCATAGGTTACTGGCCTTTCATTGGGGCAAGAGGAGCATAGAATGTTACAAGTATTGTTTGGCAGCCTTACATGAGCAGTTTAATTTATAATATCTGATAATGTGCTTATTAAGATAACAATTAAAAAACATTGGATTGTTCATTACAACTTGGTAGTTTTCTTTTCTCTTTTGGTAACTGTCAAAATTCAAATAGCAATTCAAATAGATTCCACAACTAGCAACTTTAAGAAGAACCTCCTCAGCAGGAAGCAAGGCCCTGAGCTGGCATGTGATAAGATTCCAGAATTATAGAAAATAAAAGAGACCACAGATCAGTTTTAGAATGTTATACATTATAGATTGTTAAAACAGGAACATAATTTAGAGACTATCTGATCAAACCATCTCATCACATAAATAAGATATAATTTATCCAAGACCACACAGCTAACTAGTAACTAAAACAATGTTCTTTCCCTACACCTCCCCATCCTCCATCAACATGATGCAGAGTGCATTTTTAATCTTCCAGAGGCCCTGACCCCAAAACCTACAGCTTGCAAAATCAGGGCAGGTTAGGTAAAAAAATTAAATAGTCACTCATAGCATTTTTACAAAATATAATTCAAGTTGAAAAACTCTTTTTCACTAGAGAAACTAGATGTAGCTTTGGCTTTTCTTGGAAAATTCAAGATGTAAAGTTTTTTTATTTGTTTCACGTTTTGATAAGCATAAAATTCTGAAATATGCCATCTTTCCCAGAAAATAACTAAATTAGAGTTGAAACCTAAGAGATAGTAAAAAAAAAAAAAAAGGAAGTTGTTAATCTTAAGTCACTAGATTACGTCATTGACTCAGTCCTGCAGACAATAGCATTAATAAATAATAGATTCCTGGCCGTGAGAGGCTTAGCTGAACCAATTCCAGGCCTGCTTTTCTCTTAGGAGTTTTCAAATGTTATCTCTCCCAAATTCTGTAAAGTTGCCAGGAACATTTAAGCACGGAAAGAGTTTGGGCAAGTGAGCGCGAAGGAAGAAACCTAAGTAGATTTTTGCTGAATGAAGTAGGAACATGGAATGCCAATGTTTACCAGTAACAGATCTGGAGCCCAGCCGGCTTTCCTGCAAAACCAGTGACTCTCAGCCTTGGCTGTGCGTGAGAACATCGGAAGGTCCAGGCCACACCTTGCGCCAGTTACATCAGTACTTCTGGGAGTGGCTCCCAGGCATAAGCAGTGTCTAAAGCTCCTCAGGTGATCTCAATGAGCAACCAAATTAGAGAAACTTTAAACTAGAGGAAGTTGCCATTGGTATAGATTAGAAAAGGGTCTGAACTTTGATAGTTCTTTGCAAATTATTTGGTGCAACAATTGTTTAAGTTCCTAAAATTTATTAGAAAGATGATAGCTAATCATTTTTTTCTTTATTTATGACTTAAGATTTAATCATAGAGCTGGGCACCTCGGCACATGCCTGTAATCCCAGTACTAGGGAAGCTGAGATAGGAGTATCACAGGTTCAGTGCCAGTCTTAGCAACTTAGCAGACCCTCAGCAACTTAGTGAGACCCTGCTTCCAAAAAAAATTTTTTTTTGAGTGTAGCTCTGAGGTAGAATACCCCTGGGATCAATCACCAGTACCAGATATATATATATATATACATATATATATATATATATATATATATATATATATATATATTTTCAATCACAGGCTATTTTTAGCTGATAGT
Source organism: Graphiurus murinus (assembly GCA_004027655.1). NCBI lineage: Eukaryota > Metazoa > Chordata > Mammalia > Rodentia > Gliridae > Graphiurus > Graphiurus murinus. The sequence continues at coordinate 85,937 of PVLC010002377.1, read as the reverse complement.
ACATTGATTTAATAGCTGTATCCTTAAGTGACACCAAACAAACTATAACAACACATTCAATGTTTTTCCAAAGAAGAAATAAGATTATCTCAAGCAAAAAATCATATGCAGACATTGTCTCCTTTTTTCTTCTCTTAGCGGACCTTTAAAAAGTTAAAAATTCACCAAGTGATGTGTGCATGTACTTATGTATCACTTTGAACTTCACTATGATGTATAATTACAATGCTGCAATAAAAATTTTTGAGTTAAAAATTGTGTTCTTATCCCATTATTTTGACAAAATTCAGTGACTAATAAATATTAGTCTAATATTGATGTAGTAGTTGAGATGAATTGGTAGATACAACATTTAAAGATTTTATAAGGTATAAGAAACAACATTAAATCTTTACAACTTCAAAGCAAGAACAAAATTAAAGGATACTGACCAGTTCTTCCATTTCCTGTTAGATGGCCACCATCCCCATCTTCATAAACAGCAATAACAGTGATTTTATATGGAGTATCAGATTGCAGGAGTTGCAGGATTACATTGTTTCTTCTGCCTGGAACTGTGGTCTGTGGGGAAGTTAAATTACACGTTTATTGCCAGCTAGAGTACTTTGAGATCAAAAGCCAATATTGCTTTATGTATTCTCATAAACAGTAATGGTCTCCTTATATTTTCTTTTTGTTTCACAGCACTCATGGCTAGACAGATCGTCGACATTGCCTCTAAGCAACGTGGGAGAATGGTTTGAGAGTCCAACAGACCTGGGCTCAAATCCCAGATCAGCGACTTAACCAGCCACATGACTAAACCTCTCTGAAGATGACGATGGGGACCAGAGCACACATTACTGAAGTCACGGCTCTCCGTGGTAAGTGCCGCTGCACCTCCCATCACTGTATTGTCTTTTCAGTCCTTAAACAAATGTCCACCGAATACCCACTGTGAATCAGCTTGGTAGTAGCTGCTTGGAATCCATGGGTGAGCAAAAATGGACTCTGTGTTTACCCTCAAGAATATCAGTTTGGCTGATACTAATTAGGTGAAAAAGAGGAAGTGGAAAATACATTCAATCACCTCCTCAGAGAGGAAATAAGCCAGTCATCTTCCAATTTATCTTCTAACCCTGTACTTTACTTCTACAAACAATAGGGATCAATTATCCAGTACCTAAGAATAGTAAATAAGTAGAAGAAGGTATATTCTAAATGTTTTCAGAAGGCAAGGATAAATTGCACATTTGTCCATGGCAAGACTGAACAAGCACTAAACATGATTTCTACTTAAGCAAACTAACTGTGGTCAAAACTGTTTATCTCATCTAAATCAAAACTCTAAATAGCGCTTATATATGTTTCTAACTAATAAGAGGGGCTTTAATTAAAGCGTATTATATCAAGTTCTAGTAGATCTATTATATCAAGTTCTGTAGTTCTAGTAGATCTAAAATAGTTCTAGTAGAACTATTTTATCACATGGAGTTCCTAAAGGGAGGATGATATAAGAGGATGGATGTAGAGTAATGTTGCAAACCACTGTCCTCATCCTTGACAATCACATTGTGGGTAATCTTTTGTGAGCTGCTAACAGCTATTAATCATTAAACTTCAATATAAATGGGTTTTCCATCTATAAAAAATGCACATACTCCGGGTGTGGTGGCGCACGCTTGTAATCCCAGCATTCGGGAGGCTGAGACCGGAGGATCTGGGTTTGCGGCCAGCCTCAGCTACCTAGTGAGGCACTCTGCAACTTAGTGAGACCAGGTTTCAAAATAAAGAATAAAAAATAGGGCTGGGGGTATAGCTCGGAGGTAGAATGCCCCTGAATTCAATCCCAAGTACTGCAAAAAAAAAAAAAAAAAAAGAAAAGAAAAGAAAAGAAATGCACATGCATAGTGAGGCCTATGAGGAAGTTATAAGAAACTTGAGCCTAGATCTGAAGAGACAAAGTATGACATTCAAAAAGTTTGGAGGGGCTGGGGATGTAACTCAGTGGTAGAGAATTTGCCTAGCATGCACAGGGCTCTGGGTTCAATCCCCAGCACTGAAAAAAAAATAAGAAAAAGAAAAAGTTTGGAACCAATAGAAGAATATGTACATTCCAAAATAAAAGTGTACTGAAAAAAATGTTAAGTTTGGAGAAAAGAGAGCTCAATTAGCACTGGAGTATTGAAGGAAGACCTTATAGAGAAAATAGATTTAAAGAAAGTGTAAGATTCAGATAATCACACTGTCTGAACATTAACATTCCAGAATCACAGGTATCATATTTCTCTAGATTTAATTCCTATGATTCCATTAGGTGGTAAGAAATATGCAGGTGATCATGAGATAAGATACTTTTCGATTGGCTTTTAGAATACAAATGAGCCACCAAATCATCGCTTCTCTGTGGTGGGGGAGGCTGGACCAGGAACATTTGGGTGGTCCCCATATCATGTCAGGGAAAGTCATAAAATCTGGCTGTTACACCAGAGTCAAGGACTCAACTCTAACCACAGCATGCTTCTAAAGGAGAAGCATGATTTTGCCCTCCCTAACCAGCTAAGATTATACAGTGTGCCAATAAATGACTATCACACTTACATATTCATCAATTGGATCACCAACAGTGGGAGAGTAAATGATCCGGTACTGCTGAACGGGCCCATCGGCATGATCCCAGGCCACAGAAAGGCTATTGGTTGTCTCTCCAAAGACTCTCAGATTCCTTGGTCCACTTCGGGGAACTAAATAAAGTACAGTAAAGTTACTTCCTGCCTGGTAGCATTACCTGGGTCATAGTAAGTGTTTCTCCATTCGTGATGATGTTTATATCCCCTTATGATAAAATATAAATCTTTCATGTTTTCAATGTGAACTCATAAACAGCATAAAGTACTACATTTCTGAGCTACAGTTGCATGCTGAACTTTCAGTGACATTTCGTTCTGAACCTAAATGTACGGATTGGGAAAGAAAGGGATTATTTTAACTACTGTAACCACCTCCACTTAATGAAACATCGAGGTCAAGCTTTCACATTTCTAAAGTGCTTATTTGGAGAGAATTCCCACTGCAGAGCAGAAGAGGTGAGGAAACTACTCCTTAATTCAGGTCCCAGATGGACTGGGATGTAGCTCAGTGGTAGAGCAATTGTCTAACATAAGTAAGGCCCTGGGAACAATTCACTGCAAACAAAAAAAAGGGGGTGGGGAGTCACAGATAAAATAATGACTGAATTTCATTCGGCACAAAAGATGGTCATGGACCCACAGCTTCAGCCTAGCATGTGAATGTGGAGAATCCCGGGAGAGTCTCCCCAAGAGGCACACTGGACCTGCACAGAGGGAGAGTGCTCATTATCCCTCACTCACTGCCCACCCTCTCCTCGCTCACTGGGAGAAGCCTCCCAATGCAACTACAGGGAAACAGGGTGGAGAGAGGATTTCTGCCTCACGTGTTCGGCCCTGGCTGGGACTGGGCTTCCCCTCCCCGTCTGCGTAGAGAGCCACGATGTCCACCGAATAGGGAGTGTCAGGAATCAGCCGCTCCAGGTGCACGTTGCGGGTATTTCCTGGCACCACAATCTGCAGGGGGAGAAAAGGCCAATTTCTGCCTAACAACAACCCAAATGCTTACCGAGTCTTTCATTAGTCAGCGTGATGATATTTATAATAGAAGGCTGAGCCCAGACGCTTCAGAAGCCAAATGTGCTTCCCCAGCCGCCCCGGTTGCACCATTAGATAAAAGTTGCCCTCAGAAATTCCCTTTCCAAAAAAGTTAGCTCATCCTTGACCCTTAGTTGCTTCGGTTACTTCCTACTTTATGTTTATTATAAAAATTTTCAAATGCATCATCTAGGTCTCAGGATAGTTACCCTAAGACCAACCTGAATGTCAGATACACATACGAAAAGGGACTCACCACACTGGTGGGAGAAAGATTTTGTGTTAAAATAGCAATTCCAAGAGCTTGTTAAGAAGAAAATTGTGTGAATATGTCCCATGATACACAGGGACATGAAAATCAATATTCTTACAACACAGACTGCTTAGATTTGTTTATTTTCGTTCATCAAAACTGTTTATTTTTGCAATCGCTCGTAGGTTATATTGGTCCATAAATTTATTCTTCCCTTAGGAATCCTGACACTGTTATTGCTCATATTGGCAATTTCTGAGTTCTAAATTACTAATCTACTTACATAAATTAATCGAAGATAAACTGCAATTTGTAAGAGCCAGTAGAAGCAAATTTTAACATATTTTCATAACAAAGACGTATGATTTATAACATATTGACAAGGCTTACCCATGATTTGTATTTTTTACTGATGTTTTTAATTCATATGGCTATTTTACATTTTCTCAAAGTTCTTCTTCACATAAGTAACCCTATCATTAACGTACCTGCCATAATTCAACAAAAATAATCGCTTAAGTATTATGTACTGGTATGTTTGCAGCCTGTATTTTCACAGGCCACCAAGCGTGACAGACAGGCAACTACCTTCATCGGGAAGTACAGCTTCCCTGAGAGCCAGTACCACACCAGTGACTGGCCTCGAGTACCTAGCCAGCTGCCAGAGCAGAATCCACAAAGTTCTTTTGCTGAGCTGTCAGACGACAAAATTACTTACAGATTCTGAGGGTCTCGTGCCAGCAACGGGGGAATACACGACACGATACTGCTGCACAGGCCCAGGAGCGGGATCCCAACGCACATCCAGGCTGTTGGGTGTAGGATTATACACTTGGACATTTCTCGCCAGTCCTCTTACCACTGAGGAAATGAAAGCCAGGGCCTATGTCTTAAATCTGTTTGCACATGTCGACTTTTTATCACTTTTCCACCGCTTACAATCTATAATAGGACATAACACTATCCTCTCTAAATTTCTAATTATCTGCACAGAAAAGCAGATTCCAAACTCCTCTAATCCAAAGTTAGCCAAGGATGGTCTTTGTCTATATGGAAGCAATGTTATTTTCAACAAAAACAAGCCACTTTGAGTATTAGGACTGGCCATGGGATAAGGGAAAGGAAATAGAAAAAGGAGCTTCCTTTCCAACACAGGTAATAGGAGAGAGGAGGATTTTTATAGCATGCCTGCTAAGCAAAACTTGACAACAACTGTGGAGGCCCATCTAATATTATTATTATTTTGTGTGTGTGTGGTACTGGGGATTGAACTTAGGGGCATTCTACCTCCGAGCTATACATACCCCAACCCTATTTTTTATTCTTTATTTTGAAACAGGGTCTCACTAAGTTGTGGAGTGCCTCACTAGGTAGCTGAGGCTGGCCACGAACCCGGATCCTCTGGTCTCAGCCTCCCAAATGCTGGGATTACAAGCATGCGCCACCGCGCCCAGCTTAATCATTATTATTATTTTTTTTTTTTTTTTTTTGGTGGGACTGGGGATGGAACCCAAGGGTCTTCTACCTCTGGGATACACCTTCAGCCCTATTTCATTTTTATTTTGAAACAGGGTCTCGCTAGGTTGCTGAGAGCCTTACTAAATTGCTGGCTTCAAACTTTCAATCCTCCTGTCTCAGCTTCCCAAATACTGGGATTAGGAGCATGGGCCACCATGCCTAGCTTAAGCCATCTAATTCTACTAGTTTCAATCATCCATTCTCTCATTTATTCCTTCTTCATTCAACAATTAGCTACTAGATGCCTTCTGCGATTTAGAGAAAAGTCAAAGGGAGAAAGAAATAAGATATTCTCAATTAATGGACCCAATAGGAACTTAGAAAAACCTATAAATTAGATCCACATATTAATCTCGAACCATAGCTTAGCCAATAACATCATCTCTCTATACTATTAATCTTTACCGAAAGAAGCCATCTATGGCTGCCTTCTTTTAGCCATCAGCAGGTACTTTTAAAAACCAAAGAAGTATTTATAAATAGGCACACAAGCCTTTAAGCAATACTATGAAGCCTAGTAAAACCATGATAAGCTTACTACTTAAGCTGTTAATGGCAAATAAAATCACACAAATTATTAACCACCCCAAAGCATTTCATTAACAAACCAAACAAATGAAATCAAGTAATGTGATGAACAGATTTCAACAATTTACACTATGAAAGCCAAGTACAATACAAGAGCATGCAAACTAATAAGGCACAAAACAAAGCTCAATAAACTTTGTCTGTGAAAGAGAATAACTGTAGTATGCTTATTGGCATATATGCACTTACAAATCCTGAAATTATCATTTCTGAGGAATGCCATTGTAATGTGTTATTTCATTCATTGAGAAATTAACATTTGGTAGTACTGGGAGGTAAACTATGGGTAATTCTTACAGCTTTAATTTTACTATTCGGAATTTTCCTAATTTTCTCCAGTGGACCTACATGACCTTTACAATACAAAGTAAAATTTACAGTGAAAAGCTCATTTTTCTGCTTTTTTTACTTACATGTCCTCCCAGTATCTGATGTGCGCCCCCCATCACCCTCAGTATATACAGGAACTACTGTCACAGTGTATGGAGTATCTGGCTGCAGATTCCTAAGAATGGCATAATTGGTATTCCCAGGAACTGGTACCTGAAGATTTTAATAAAGCATAAAACATTTGATCTGCAAAGTTTTAAAAGAAAGAATACTTGAAATAATATCATACCAACTCTACATCAAGTCAAAAGGCAAGTTCTGGAATAGTTTGACATATTTTTTAAGAACTTCCCTAGTCCCAATCTCACAACCCCCTCCTCCCCAGACTCCAAGGAACCAAGCATTTACCCTCTGTCAAGTCTTATTACATGAATTTGAACTTCTTCAGCTCTAAAGCAAATTGGCAAACTCCTTCAGTTCCATTTTTAAATTACTCAGCTGCAGCTTAAACAAATTAGCATTTTTCACCATAGAAAATAATTACCAGTTCCTCTGGACCACCTGCTGTTGGTGCATAGAAGAGTTTGTACTGGCGAGGATTCCCCTCTGCGTGGTCCCAGCGAACATTCAAAGTGCTGGTGGAAGGATCATACACTCTTAGGTTTCTCACAGTATTCAGAGGTTCTGAAATACACAGAAATCGCATCACACCATGGTCCTAACAATCAAGCACAATTGAAACACAGGTTACATATTATCTCTCAGGAATTCCAACACAGCAGACACCCCAGAAATATTTGCATATGTCTCACCTATCCACAAACCTTTTTTTTCCTGGTGTACTTTTTTTATCCTAGAAAGTAATAGGATCTTTCTTCACAAATAGAGCAGATAATTTAAAATGAGGACATTTAAAAATGCCATTTTAAAATCATAATTAATAACATTTTAGTAAATCTTTGTGTCACCCCAGTGTCTCTGGGTAAAGATGCAATTCTGCCCCAGTGATAGTTATTATAGAAGCTGAAAGAACTCCGGTTTCACTTACTGGTCTTGCCTCTTCCAGTCATCCGGCCTCCTTCACCATCATGATACTGGGAGGACACAGTGATTGTGTAAGGAGTGTCAGGTTTCAGTTTCTGCAGGACTACACTGTTCTGCCGTCCTCCTATTGTGGCCTTAAGTAAAACAGGACTCAATTAGCATTAGCCTTATTCTCTCCAACTCATTAGTCTATTAGTCTATTTCTACCAGGGAGCTATGTGAAACCCTTGCCAAAGTCTTGAATCATGGACCACAGTGAAGGCTGTATGTCACTGTCAGTACTCTGATTTTAATTCTTTTAGATAAATACAAAAGAATTAAAATCTTGGCTCATAGGATAATCCCATTCCCTTTTGAAGAACCTCTATACTGTATATCCATATCTATTGCAGCAGAATTCACAATAGCCAAGTTAGGTGAATCAACCTAGATGTCTATCAACAGATGAATGAATAAAGAAAATAACACACACACACACACACACACACACACACACACACACACAAATGGAGTTTTATTCAGCCATAAAGAAGAACAAGATTATGTCATTTGCAGGGAAATGGATAGAACTGGAGAACACTACACTGAGATTAATCAGACTCAGAAAGTCTCGTATGTGGAAGCTAGAGAGAAAAAAAGAAAAAAAAAAAAAAAAGGAACTTCTGAAAATTAGGAGACCAGTAGAGTAGTGGAAAGGATTTGGGGGTGGGAGGAGGGAAGGGAAAAGAGAAGTTTAGGGGAAAAAAACCCAGACTAAATAATGTTATATGCATATATGAATGTATCACCATGAATCTCAGTATTATGTATAATTCTAATGTACCAACCAAAAGTTTAAAAATAAAATATATTTTACAGCATAATTTTAAATGTAACGTATGCACCTCAAATTATAAAAAGGATTTCAAGATTTAAACTGGTGACCTCAAAAAGATATTTCAACTTGCTAGCCACCAGCACTGCAAAATTTCATCCCAAACACATTTCACAGAACTCTCCCCAAAAAAGGCATTAATCACAAGCGAGCTACGGAGAGACATTAAGATACCAAAGTGCTGCATAATTTTAGAGGCTCTACACCATTCAATATTATTCTTACTTTTTTTTACAGATGTTTTTTATTTGCTTTAGAAACACATTAAAATGATTCAGCAAAAGATCTAAAGCTCTTGGTGTTTCCCCCAAACACTGCCACTCTAAGGGCATTAGCTGTGTAAACGATGTGACCGAACCCTTTGCCAAGCCACACGCAGGCAGGGGTTCCCGCTGGTCTCCATGATACCAGCCCTGTGGTATGAAGCTCCTTGAGTCCCTCCAATTATGGAGTTTGTAGTTTTTTTTTATTCATTGCTTAAGGCCATCTAACTATCTTGTTGAAAGAAATTTTGTATGATTTGTTAACAGTCTACTGAATAATTCAGATGTTTGTGCCATACTAATTAAAATCACATGAAAATGGCACGCTGCCCACAATGAGCGCACATGTACACAGCTGGATGTGCTAGCACTGACCAGATGTTTCCCACTTAGCACCCATGCGCTCCAATGGGTTGAGTTCCAGGGAAAATCTCCATGAATCAACATAAACATCCTTAATATGAGTAAATTGAACTACAGTGGCTAATTTTTTTAAAAAAAAATTAATAGTTCATATTATGGGAGAAAAGTGTCAGTATCTGCAAGCCATTTTTATAAAATTTTGATACATAATAAATCTGAAGACATCTACTTAGGAGAACTAGTCTCAAGAGTAAGCAGAGAGGTGTCTCTCAGTCCTCCCATCCTGCTCTCCAAAATAATTACAGCACTAGTGTTCTTTGTTCTGATCATTTCATAGACCAGCATTAAAATGAAATGGGAGGGTTTCTGATCCAGCTAAGCTCATTTATCAGGTAGGTGTTTAAAGTTTAACCACTGCTACCTCAACTTCTATTAACATCTCTAAACTAGAAGGAGGTGTCAACCATTTGCTTGAGCTCAACAAGTTTGACAATCAAATGTTTAAAATTCAGCCAGATGCCTGTAATCCTAGTACTTGGGAGGCTGAGACAAGAGAATTGCAGGTGTGAAGCCAACCTCAGCAACTTAATGAAACCCTCAGCAACTTGACCAGATCCTATTTCAAAATAAAATAGGGCTGGAGGTGTAGCTCAGAGGTAGAATGCCTCTGGATTCAATTCTCAGCACCACACACACACACACAAATTTCAAATTCATGTCTCCCTAAGGAAATATTAACCTCCCCCCACCTTCCACCAAAAGTCAGCAACATTCTTGACCTCACCAAAAGAGGTATTTGAAATACACCAGAAAGTATAACCCTAACATACATAGAAATCATGATGCTTTCTGACCTAGGATAATGTCTACATTTCTAGTTAAGCACCTTCACAAAAGGCAAAGCTGATGAAAGGCCACAGACAACTAAAGTAAACAAAATAAATAAGGGAGAGCTGGGAAGATACGATTACAGCTGAGTTTGCAGTCCTTGGATGCCTCCATTTGGATAATATAAAAACCATAAATATTTTGAAGTAGATGAATGGACTTCCAGATCTAGAAAACACCCTATGACATGAAAACCCAGAAAAATTGGAATAAATAAAAGAAACTTGGCAGGTAAGTTTTGCAAACTCAGTGCTTGATAAAGATAGAGAGATGGACTGAAGATCAACATGGACTCAAAACATTATCCAGACATCTTCAGGGGTGATCCAGGACTAATAGCTTCTAAGGAAAGTGTGGGTGCAATGAGGCATATGCCTCATGCTTAAAAGCTACTAAGAAGAGCAGCTATCATCTCCCACCAGAACATGCACTGCAGATGCGAGGCAGCTGAAGAGCCAAGTGATTCCATTCATAAAGGAAATCTTTCATCCCTTAAAAAAGCATGACTTGCTAAGCACTGAGGGCGAAAGGAGTTTGAAAGAGAACTTAGAATTTATCCAAGTTATTTTTCACAAAACAAATTACTGTTTGCTCGTTGCCTTCCCCTGTTGAAGGCTGATAGGTGATTCTGTATTTCTGCACACGACCGCTGGCAGGGTCCCATTTAACTGTTAAGCTGTTCGATGTTGCATTGTACACCTGAAGGTTTCGTGGACCACTCTTTGGAGCTGGAAAAAGATTATTAAAAAACAGAGTGAGCATAGAGAAAGATCCTCCTTCCCCCCAAAAATGTATGGTTCCCAATGAAATCAAGATAGGTGTGAGCTTCTAGGTTTGGAATTAAATATGAGCCCATAATAAAGATGGTCATTGCATCATACATGACTACTTTGTATGGACTGAATGTTTGGTTTCCCTCAAACCTTATTTCCCTATATGTTGAAGTCCTAGCCCCAAATATAGTAGTACTTGCAGATGGGGTCTTTGAGGTTAGATACAACCCTGAGAGTAGGACCCTCGAAATGATATTAGTCTTTATAAGAGGAGACATGAGAGAGCTCATTCATATTCTCTCTCTCTCTCTCTCTCTCTCTTTCTCCCTCCCTCCCTCCCTCCCTCTCTCTCTGCCATAAGACAATGGAGGGGGAACAGAGCTGCCTATAAGGCAGGATGAGAGCCCTCAACAGGAACAAAATTGGCTGGCACTTTGATCTTGTACTTCCCATTCTCCAAATTAAGACAATAAAAATTGTTATTTAAACCATCCAGCAGATATTTTGTTATGGCAGCCAAAGCTAATACACTCCTCAACAAGTTTTTTCATAAAAATCCAATTTAAAAGAGGCTCAATCAACACTTTATAATTAAAAAAATAGAAGTCTTATTCAAAATGTATTTTATGGTATTATCCATTCAATTTATTATTTGTTAATTCAAACAATTCAACAAATTAAATGCTTACCTTGTGTTGTTAAGGGTATCAGACGCACTGAAAGAAAATAGAATTTGGGGAAATGTTACTAATATGTCTGTAGTTCTGTTTCTTAAAAATTAACTTTAAAATATCAGTGTCCTATCTGAAAGCTGAACACCTACGTGTGCGCTCACTGCCAGTCAGGTCATCGCTTTCTGACTCATCAGGATAGATGGCAGTGATGGAAACTTCATAGAGAGTGTTGGGGTTCAAGTTTTCAAACATCAAGGTATTCTCATCTCCATTTAAGATGGTCTTGGAGAAATAGAAAAAACCACATTCACAAAATTAAGTCCCCATTTATATCATACCCACAATGGCATTTTGTTGACATCATTTAGATAGATGTTCCTCCTGCTATGGCTCAAGTGTCACTAGCAGGAAAGGATGCTTATGTGGAAAAAGAAGTAATGCATACTTCAAACAAGTTTCTCTATAATTAAGTAGGACCTGAAAGAAAGAGACAGAGTGAGGAACGCCACAGAGAGAGAGACAGAGTCTACATGCTAAGACTACCTCCATCTTATCTGAGCTTCCAATAGGTGCCCAGGTGATCCTGTAGAGAGATACATCTGAAGCTCCATGATCCCATGTTCCTCTGAAACTCTCTGGTGTGACTTCAGTAAGCCTCAGGTTTGTTGGGGCTGGAACAGGTCCTGTCATGATAAAAGGAAGAACAAAGTTTTTTAATGTGAGCCACAAACCTAATTTAATATAACAATTAAGTTATAATAAAATATATTAAAGAATTTTTAATATATTTTAATGGACATGGAAAAACTGACTGAATATATTGCTTTAGAATCAAACATGTTACCAATGCAGTTCATTTGAAAGATAAATATAACCTACAGAAAGCACTATATAATAAAATAGATTATCACTGACATTCTATTAAAATGATTGTATTTCTAACAGTACCATTTAGTAGTACTGTTCTAATTCATTGATTCTTAACCTTTTTGTGTCTCCAGCACTTTGAGAATTTAGTGAAACCGCCATACACAAAGCACAAAGTTGAGCATATAATATGAGACAGTCTATTGGCCTTGTCCAGTTTATCAGCGACCTTGGAGACATATGTAGACCTGGGGTTAAGAGGTTTTCTTTCTTGTCAAAGAATGTCATAAAGTAAGCATGATGCTATATTACACTTCAAGATAATGCTGAAGGAAATAGGTGTCTATCTGTTGTTCCGAATTTGTCATTCTAATTATCCCAAAGGAAAGTTTTATTTATTTGTTTATTTATTTATTTACTTACTTACTTATTGGCACTGGAGATTGAAACCAAGGACATTCTACCTCTGAGCTACACCTTTAGCCCTATTTTATTTTTAATTTTAAATAGGGTCTTACTAAGTTGCAGAGGACCTCACTGAGTTGCTAAGGGTAGCCTCAAACCTGCAATCTTCCTATCTCAGCACTCACAAGTACTGGGATTCCAAGCATGTGCACCCACACCCAGCTCATTTATTTTTAAAGCTTACACATATCACAACAATTTAAAAATTAGAATGCCAACCTTACTTAAACAACACTAATGTATTATTCTTTGAAAATGGATTAGAATACATGCCTAAACATATACTGAATTCCAACCTAGAATATTACCACAGAAAAGAAATTCTGAAGATGCTTTGATGTAAGAATTCCATGTACAAAATTTTCCCTATAGATAATTAAACCTAAACATGATGTGAAGCTAATCAGGCTGACTCAACCCAGAAAACAGAAAGCCAGGAGGCCCTGATGACTGCCCAAATCCCACCTCACCCCACCATCCCAAACACACACCAAATCCCCTGTCCACCAGGCACTCTTACAGGCTTACAGAACAAGCATCTGGAATAGCTGCCACCCATCCTGAGCTTTCATTGTCCAGTAGTCCAGTATGTCCTTATCTTCTGGTAACCAAAGCCAACCACATAAAACCCAGAGCCATTAAAATCTATTTCTAATTACAATGAAATGGACCACTGGGATAACTTAGAAAGTGACACTATTTCCACAAGTATGACTACAAAACAAGCCAATTGTGCACTTTAAATGTAGCAGAATACATTTGGGCTTGGTGGTGTCATACACCCGTAGTCCCAGCTACTCAGGGAAGACAGATGAGAGAATCATGTGAGCCCAGGAGTTCAATGCCAGCCTGGACAAATGAGAGCCTCCCATTTCAAAGATAGATGATGATAGATAGAAGATAGATAGATAGATAGATAGATAGATAGATAGATAGATAGATAGAATTATTTGGAAATTTTAAGAATTGAAAACATGTATTGGAAGTATTAATCGCATACAGCGATGGCCTGTTTCAGTAGCCTTTCTCTTGACATCCTCTTATCTTTACTGCACCCTCGTGTTTATACACAGCTGCCAGTCTACTCATATACATCTATCCTATCTTTACCCATGATCCTCCCTGGGTAAGAACTCATGCCAAGAAGATAACTGAAATTGCTAAGAGATCTCACATGGTAAGAAAGTTGCAGAGTTGGAAAGAGAGAGATGGATATGCCTAAAGGGAGGAGAGGCTGTGACACTAGACAAGACGCCCTGATCAGGTGTAGACAGCTGGGCCTGAAGAAGCCATTGAGCCTTTGGCAAGGGTGTTATTGGATGGGAGTCTTTACTCAAGACTATAGCACTCATCCCACCACTGGATTACTGAATGAGGCCAAGTAGGTCATTTAAACGCCCTTAACCTATGCTGTCCACTGTGGGAGCCATCAGACACACACGGCTACTGAGCACTTAAAATGTGGCTAGTCTAAAATTCAGATGTGCTGAAAATATAAAATACATACTGGATTCCAAAGAGTTATTACAGGCAGGAAAAAGTGAAATATTTCATCATATTACATTGAAACATTGAAATGATAATATTTGGGATATTTGAGGTTGAACAAAATATATATTAAAATGAATTTCATCTGTCTCTTTATTTTTTAATGCATATACTAGAAATCTTTAAGATTACCTTGTATGTTATATTTATTTGGAACACTGTTGACTCTAGACTTTTTTTTGTGTGTGTGTGGTGCTAGGAATTAAATTCAAAGGCATTCTACCTCTGAGCTACACCCACAACCGTATTTTATTTTTAGTTTGAAACAGGATCTCAGTAGATTGATGAGAGTCTCACTACTTACTGAGGCTGTCCTTGAGCCTGCAATCCTCCTGTTTCAGTGTCCCAAGTACTGGGATTACAGCATGAGTCACCATGCCCAGCAAGACTTAATATTTTTTACCACTAGTTGGATTAGGTTATTACTAATTGAGTACTGGGTTACATAACTGTATGCTAAGCACTAAATTAAGTAATTGTGTGCCAGGCACTGGAGACACATAATTGAGTAAAATAAGTGCCTCTGCCTTCATGAGGAGGGAGTGAGCGGAAAGCAAAATATCTATTAAAAAGACCAATAAGCCAGGCATGGCGGTACACACCTGTAATACCAGCTACTTGGGAGGCCAAGGCAAAAGGATCCCAAGTTCAAGGCTAGCCTGAGCAATTTAGCGAGAGCCTTTCTCAAAATAAACAGGACTGAGGATATAGCCCAGTGGTAGAGTACTTGCCTAGCATGTGCAAGACCTTGAGTTCAATTTCTAGTACCCCTTTACACACACACACACACACACACACACACACACACACAAACACACACACACATACATACATAGACTAACAGGCAATAATAACTGAGTTAAATAGTATGGAAATAACAAGGGAGAGAGAGAAATTAACATCTATTTAAGCTGAACAGAATAGAGCAGGCAAGGACAGTCCTAAACTAGCTGTCTGTGTCTCTCCCACCACTCCTCTGAATGCTCATGGTGAACAATCTGAGTGCTACTCACCTAACCTTCCTTATGTGAGCCTACGTATTTTCTTTTTTTTTTTTTTTTGTAATGGAAGTTGAACCCAGGGTCATTGTACCTCTGATCTATACCCCCAGGCCTTTTTTATTTTTTGAAACAGGGTCTCATTACATTGCTGAGGGTCTTGCTAAGTTACTGATTTGATAACTAATGCATTTTTTCCAGAAAAAAATGGCCATCATGCATGAAGAACATGGTTTTCTCCCCACTCCACTCCACATACATATGCATACACACACACAAACACACACGCACATGCACACACACACACACACACCCCACTCACTTGCCAGTTAACTAATAAGAGGAATTAATGAAAGTGGCTGGTCATATCATAAAAGAATTGATACAAAGATAGAAAATGGGACATTTTATTACAAAGAAAATAAGAAAAAGAAAAGACAATCTATAAATCCAAGCATTATTAAAGACTGGCCAAAAATGATGTATATTTCTATCATTCTAAACCTCATTTTGATGTAAAAAAAAAAAAAGAGCATTATAAAATGAAATGCCTCAGGATGTTGAATTAAGCATGCATATAAAGTGTGGTTTCCCATGTGTCAATATAGCAGCACACAACTCACGGGTGGTATCTTCAGCAGTCACTGGAGAAGACTCCCCCTCGTCATACACTGCAGAAACGCTCACTGTGTACAGGGTTTGTGAGTAGAGGTCTCTGAGGACAGTGCTGGCCCGTGATCTGTCCACCTCTACCTAGAATAATGGCAGAGTAGGGGAGCTGTTTATACACAAGGGTTGGTTTGGGCATCTCTCCATCATTTACCATACCTCTCAGCACAGGAACATACAACTTATGATAAGAAAAATACTGCATTTTTCAAGTTGCACAAAAATCAAGAAACTGAACACAGTTTGGATGTTTCCAAAGTAGAACCATATCTGGCCCAATTGTGTGACAAATGATGACTGCCTGTGAATTCAGATAGCCAAGCTATTTTCACTGTCTCTCTTTATATTATCACCTTATTTCTTTCAGAAATGTTCTCCTATGCATTATCTTATTTGTTACACACAAAGGCCTTGTGAGACCTGCTGGCCATTATCCCTCCATTGAAATAGGAATATAGAATGAAATGAATGTGTGCACAAGATAAATTAGTTTCTACATAATCTGTAAATGGCTAGCATGTGCACATGACTGGGTGCTTAGAGGAACTGTTTCTATGTTCCAAAAATGCCTCAGAAATTCTGACATTCCCTCAAGCTCTCCCAAATTTTAAACTCATTTTCTGGTGAAGCTCCCTCAGGTAGCTCCCACTTTAAATCAAGTTGTCTTGGAAAAAGTTCTCCGCTCCATCTCAAAAATAATCACTCCCCAGGGGACACTCTTCTTAATAACGTACTCCCTCTTTCTCTGTGTCCTGCTCAACTGCCTTATCTTCCCATTATCTGACAAACTTACCCTCTTTTTGTCTGCATCCTCTTGCTACCTTTTATTTTTAGAAACATGATGGCATTTTTTAGTCATTCGTAGAATGGAGACTGCCATATTAGGCATCTGGATGAGAAGGAAATGCCATTTGGACTCTATAACTCTTTATCTACTAAGGGATGAGATTTTGCAAATTGATATCACACAGCAACATATTTCTAAACTAAGTCCAGGACAGACTAGCATAGTCTTGATTTTCAAAAAGTATCTTATTAATCACAAATTTTCAACCCTATATTAGTAAAGTCACAAGTGTTAGAAAAAAATGCCATCATCTCAAGTAATTACATTAAGTCAAAATGGGAAAATACCTATCTCCATATCTGGTATGATATAGGATGTCCCCTGAAGAGCTTATGTATTAATGTGCAGAGTTGATGTAATTGTCACGAGGGTGTAATCTCATCAATGTAAATCCATTGTGAAAGGTTTAGTGGGCAATAACCTAGGCAGGTGGTGTGTGGCTGGATAAAGTAGGTGCCTGGGGATGTGGCGTTAGGGACCATGCTTCTGTTTTTGAATGCCCTTGCTCATGCGCTCTCTCTTGCTTCTGGTCTCCATGATGTAAGTGCAAAGGCTTGCTCTCACCCTCTTTCTGCTTCCTGCCGCCATGCCTGAGCTCTGCACATGTAACCCGGCCTGACATGGACTGAAACTCCAAGATCTCCAAAAAACTGTGAGCAAATAAATTTTCCTTCCTTTAAGTTGTGTGTTCAGTTGTCTTGGATCACAGCAATGAAAATGGTGACTGAGACAACATTCTTTCTAATTTTCAACCTACCTCTTTGAAATCTTCTTCTGGGGTTTTGTATCGAACAATGTACTTCCGCACTTTTCCAAGCACAGGTTCCCAGACGACGTTCATGGTGCTGTGAGTCACATCTCTGAGTTTTACGTCTTGAGGTCCAGGCAAAGGTACTGGAGAAGCATGAGGTATTAGACCCAGATGTGGCTCTCAACCCCAAGCTCTAAAGCACATACTACACTTTCAAGAAGTTGTATAGAGAAAACTTTAAGGTGTGCAGCACAATAACTGAAAAAATGATTATGATAAAGGTGCCAGGTTTCTGCCAGCCAGATACAGTTGAATTATTCTTAAGAGGCTTTTAAAAATTAATATATATTTTTATCAAAAAGCTAACTTCTCATTTATATGCTAATCTTCTTCCACTTTATCTAAATAACTTGCTTCTCAACCATAATCATAGTTCATTACAGCTTATGTTTCTTTGTCAGTAATTAAATCAAATAAGATAGGAAATGGAATCTATAGAGTTATGCTCCCTTAAGAATGTGATAGAAAGACTAATGTTTATAAGAGTAAGGAATGAAGATGAGCCAATATTATGCACCCAATAGTCTTATAAGAAAAGTTACAGATGCCTAAATGGTTATAAAGAAATCCAAGTGATAAGTCTTTACCAAGTCAAACAAAACTATACCTTAAAGGAGAAGGATAATGAAGAGGTTTTCTCTTCATCCATGAGATGTATCTCCTCCTAGCTGCCTATGGACCATTTCTCTTTATCTCTCATTTTGACTCTGTGTATCTCTCTTCCCAAATCTATTTCCCTCTCCAAGTTTCTACACCTCCATCCCTCTGACTCCCACTCTTTCCCCTGGCCAGTACCTCATTTTCATGAAACCACCAGCTACCCATAGAGTCTCACATATTAAAGGAGATTAATAAATATTTATGTGTTGTCAATAAGCTTATATTTCAGGGCTCTTTGTCTTTTTGCCCTACCATGCTATGTCTCCTCAGTTCCTTTCCCCCTTTTGAAGTCCCTTCTATGTTTTCCACACTTCCTTAGAAATGTGGGCCAAATTTAAGCCAAGAAGCAGAAAAGGCTGAACAATTCATACGAGATAAACACATGTAATGGAGGAGTTGACACACTTCAAGCTGCTTTGTGTTATTTAGTGGTGTGTTTCTACCACCTAGGCCATAACTGGCAAATTATAGGTAATTGATATTGCATTTGGGTTAGGCCAATTGATTAATTCACCTAATTGAAACAATCATTTGTACCATAGAGTTTCTACTTCAATAGGAAGTAGAAACACCTTGATCTTAATCCCAAATATCTTCCTCCAAAACTACACTCAACCAACTTTCCTAGTCTTATCAGTCCCATATGCTTTACTTTATGGGCCTAACACAACATCAATTCCAAGATTAATTATTGCATGTTCTATGCCTTGATAGACACCTTGCCAAGAGCAATAGCAAGACATCATTGACTATAAGATATGCTCAAGATCAAGCAGGTAAATGTGAAAAAATGTACATACTAGAATTATTGTAAAATGCTGACCTAAGTCTTGAATGAAAGCATTTATTCTCATGTTTGATTGTCAAAAGTAACAACTCTAACTTATGTGTGAATTTTCAGATTATTTTTAGCACTGAAAGAATTATTCTAATGAATATAAAGTTTACAGTAATAAGAAGGAAAGGAAAAATAGCAGCATCTTACAGGTGACCTCTCGAGCAGAGACAGGTTCACTGGTGAGGTCGTGAAGGACAGCCTGGACGGTGACCTCGTACTGTGTGTTGGGGAGGAGGTCAGTCAGCTGCACATCATTCACTGTGGGCCCCACGCGCATCTGCATATGGAAGTGCCAAACAGCAAGTAGACATTTAGACCAAATGTTTCCCCTCATCAGGGGCATCCAGTTGAAGCCTAGTTATAACCACTAGATTATAACACAGCTTTGAGTTTTCATTTATAAGAATTGCATTTCTTTTTTCATGCTGATGTTTTCTAAGATGTGCCATAGACCACAAACCTAATTATCTATTTTTCTGCTTTGTGTAGAAAGTTATAAATTATGTAGTAAGTAACTGCAGTTTAATGGGGACTATAAAACTGAAAAGTCTCAGAAAGTTTCAATGAAGAAACTAACATCTCTCACCTCTTTGGGTTTTATCGGTTCTGGGGCCTTAACAGGTTGATGTGACACGGTGTAGCCAGTAGCTCCTCCCACGGGCTGCCACTGAACATGCATGGTGGTGGGACCCACATCATAAATGTTCATGCTAACCACAGGAACTGGCACTATCAAAGCATAAAAGGAAAAAATAAAAGAAGACATGAATCTAATTCCCCTCATTCCACTTTTTTTTTTTTTTTTTTTTTTTTTTTTTGCAGTACTGGGGATTGAACTCAGGGGCATTCTACCTTTGAGCTATACCCCCAGCCCTATTTTTTATTATTTATTTTTGAAACAGGGTCTTACTAAGTTACAGAGTGCCTCAGTAGGTAGCTGAGGCTGGCCGCGAACCCGGATCCTCCGGTCTCAGCCTCCCAAATGCTGGGATTACAAGCATGCACCACCATGCCTAGCTCCACTTATTTTTTAACCATTGCTTTCTACTTTATTGATATTTGTATATGCTAAGTAGAGAATGGATTGCATGAGAAATTAATAACAATTTATATAATTCTTCCTCCCTGCGCCTACAAAAAATCCAATCTCACTGTTCATTGCACTTAGTACTGAAGACTCCATGTTACAAGTATTAAATAGAGGAAAAATTCATATTGCTAATAGCATCCCAGTGGGTCCATATGGAAGCCAAAATCAATAACTTTGTGAGATGTTAATCTTCTTTTCCTAGAGCATCAGTAAGTTGAATGGTTGGATTTTTCAGTCATAGAATTTCAAACATAAGTAACCAACAATATTTTATTCCATCTTTCTTGAGAAAACAACATTTCAAATAAGAGTGTCAAAGTTGGGCTTGGTGGTACACATATGTAATCCCAGTACTTGGGAGGCTGAGACAGGAGGATCTCAAGTTCAAGGATACCCTCAGCAATGTAGTAACACTCTCAGCAACCTAGTGAGACCCTGTTTTAAAACAAAAAATAAAATGGGGCTGGGTGTGTAGCTCAGAGGTAGAATGCCCCTGGATTCAATCCTCAGTACAACAACAACAACAACAAAAGAGTGTCATATAGTAATAACTAGAACAGAGAGGGATTATAAGCTCTTTGAAGACAGGCTCATGAGGCAAAGTAATCTCTTCTTCACTTACTATCCATGTACTTTTCAATTTTTTTTTTTGTTCAAAGAGTGATTTTAAAGCTTTAAGAAATTATTCACACTAATCCTGACAATTATAAAATATGTTATTTTCCGTTGCCTATTTTTTATATAAGGGGGGATATATTAGGAGATAAGGACCTAAGGACCTAATTGAGCAGGAAGTGGAATCAACTCTTTCCCTACAAAGAACAATCCTCACTCTGTCCTCCTACCCTTGAAATCTAACCAAAAAGCGCAAAGAAGGAAGGAGTGTTTACATATGGCCTTGGAAACTCTGGGTGGAGTAGGAGCAAGGAACTCCTCACAGAGCTTTCCTGGGAAAGCCTCCAACCAGAGTTCAGAAAGAATGGGGAGACCTCATTTCCAACAGGGAGAGCTGACCATCTGCAAAGCTGAACTAGAACAGCAACTCTTCCTAATCTAAGCCCTATTGTTCATGTGGTACCTTTCCTGGAATCTTATCCCTTAGAGTGTAATAAAATGGCAATATGTAGCCAAGCATGGTAGTGCATGCTTGTAATCCCAGTACTTGGGAGGCTGAGACAGGAGGATCGCAGGTTGGAGGCCAGCTTCAGCTACATAGTGAGGTCCTCTGCAACTTAATGAGACCCCTGTTTCAAAATAAAAAATAAAAAATAGGGCTGATGTAGCTCGGAAGTAGAATGCCCTGGGTTCAGTCCCCAGTACCACACACACAAAAAAAATGTCAATATGTAAGCCAAGCATGGTGGAGCATACCTGTAATCCCAGTACTTGGGAGGCTGAGACAGGAAGATCACAGGTTTAAGGCCAGCCTTAGCAATTTAGCAGGACCTTCAGCAACTTAGTGAGATTTTGTTTCAAAATTTAAAAATAAATAAATAAATAAAAGAATTGGGTGTGTGGCTCAGAGGTAGAATGCCCCTGGGTTCAATCCATACTACCAAAACCTTTTGAAAAATGTCAATATGTAACAACTAGAGTAAAGTTTAAAGTATCATACCCCCCAAAAGGTATGTTTTCATTTTAAGAGATTTTTTTTGAAAGCACAAAGTCTCAAGACCTTGTGGCCGTGGCCACCTACTTCTACCAGTGGGATTCTAATGGCAGAAGCAGCCAGCAGGAATGAAGAATACCACTGAGTGTTTATTAAGTACCTACATGAAGAAGGCACTTGGTAAATATTGGGTGGATAGCTATCAAATAACAGAATGATTTCAAAGGCTTTTAAAAAATCCCACACAGACTTTATCTTGGAAAAAAAAAAAACCAATGAGAAGATGATGTGTACTTTTAAATCTGACTTACATGTTTTTTCTGTGCCCTTCAGAGGCTCACTATATTCATCTTCCACCACGGAATACACATTAACAACATACTCAGTTTCAGGCTTCAGATCTCTGAGCACTGTGCTGGTTTCCAGTCGACTCACATAAAACTAGAGGGGAAAAATAAAAAATAGTAACAAGGTATGCTTTGATCAGTTCCCATTTGTCTACTGCATTTATGAAGTAGCTAGCTGCAGTGAGCTTAGAAATGATATTCCAGTGAGGCCACTATCTTTTGTTTGTGGAAACTGCAAAGGTCCAGTAAGATTTGAGACAAGCAACCTAATTGGTTCTCCCAGCTGCTGCTTCCTTATTTGCAAAATGAGCGAGTAAAATTAGATCAACTTTAATGTTCCTTGAAGTCTATGATTCTAGTACAAATCCATGAATAAATTAGCATCCTAAAATTACTTTAAATTTAAAAATCATATTCAGATTCTGCAATCCTTTGAAATCATAAGAATTTGAGCAAAGTTCTTTCCCTTTGATGAAGCTAGAATGGAGGTGCCCACCTAGCAAGGAACCAAGAGCACGATTCTCAACTCTGTTCTGCTCCTCTTGATATCCCCTGGTTCCACACCCAGTATTTTCCTCAGAGCTTTAATGAGGAGGACCCATTCTCAACACAGGTGGACTAGGCATTGACTACTCACTTCTTGACGTTTCCCTCCAGAAACAGGGTAGTATTCCACCTTATATCGATCCACACTGTCAGAAGGAGGAGTCCAGCTCACTCGAAAAGAACGGTGGGTTCGCTCGGAAATGACCAAGTTGGTAGGTGCTTCCAAGTCACCTACATATGGAGACAAAATGCATGCACATTTTTTAATTAGTGTAGCAAGGTAATGAGGTTTGAAATTAGACTGAAACACTATTGAGCTCCAGAGTTGAAGCTTTTACACACTTTTTCTCACATCTTAAGGAGATAACTAATCAGTAGAGAGGCCCGTTGCTATAAGATCTCTCTGGATGAGTAGTCAAAGGGTTCTTTAACCTCAGAAGATTCAAACCTGAGCTCATCATCTTTTCTTAAACTTCAATGCCCTTTTCTTTATGACACCACCAGTTAACAGTCACCTAGACCTGAAACCTCAGTATCCTCCTTAGATACCTCTTCCTCTCTCTGCCCTCATAGATACATTCAGTAAATAAGAATTTGGGTTTTGACAATTTAGCTTGTCCATTGCCTCTATCACTGTTAGCCCCACCCAAGTTCACTGCCTGCTTTCATATATATCTATATATTCATGTCTTATCTCCTTAGGTAAAAGTTATATTCTATGAAGATAAGGTTGGTTTCTTAGTCATGTTTGGTTCCATTACATAATTGATTTCTTATTTTATGTTTTTTATTATTACTTCCTAGTTCAGTAATTATAGAAGCTAATCACTTTTAACTCAAGAAAGAATAAAGACAAACAAGTGTTTTAAAATGTGGGAATGGGGCTGGGTATATAGCTCAGTGGCAAAGTACTTGCCTAGCATGACGTCCTCCCTCTAAAAAAACAAAACAAAACAAACAAACAAAAAAATAATGGAAACCATCCTATTGCCTGTGAGTTTATCCTCTGCAGGAAATATAGGTGAAATGACTACTACATAACAATATCTGGAATAAGTATCAATGAAAATAGAAGTATCAGGCTGGGCTTTAGATCAAGGGTACACTGCTTCCCTAGCATGTGTAGTGAGGCTCTGAATTCAATCCCCAGCACTGAGAAAGTGAAGGAAGGAAGGGGAAGGAAGGAAGGAAGGAAGGAAGGAAGGAAGGAAGGGAGGGAGGGAGGGAGGGAGGGAGGGACTCAATGTGACCAACAGGAAAATGTTCCATTATTTAATAAAAAGTAATGTAAAGAGAAAGGAATAGGCTGGGCGAGTGGCACATGCCTATAATTCTAGTCCTTGGGAGGCTGAAGCAGGAGGATTGCAGGTTCAAGGCTAGTTCCAGCAGCTTAGCAAGACCCTCACCTAGTCAGTGAGACCCTGCTTCAAAGTAAAAAAGTGCTGAGGATATAGCTTGGAAGCAGAATGCCCCCTCAAAAAAAGAAGAAAGAAAGAAAAGAAGAAAGAGAGAAATTAATCCAATGAGTCCATGATCATGGCAAATCATTTTCATATAAAGTTTTTCTACTTTTTTAAGCCAGAATTGGGGAAAGTGTTTCCATTCCAAGCATCCTGACCTTTATTGTACTTGGGTCATAGTCAAGCTAGCAAAATTATCAGCAATTTTACTGTCTGGGAAACTAGAATGAATGCAACTGTTACACAGTTGATAAAAAAAAAATAGAGGAAAACAGATAAAAGATGTTTTCATCCCCACTCAAAGTTCTCTCCAACCAAATAAAACTACAGTTCGCTCAGCTAATCCAGAGCCAGTAGCCTACAAATCCTGGCTGCCCATCTGGTCTATTTCTCCAGGGAAAAGGTCAGTCTGTTGTTCAAAATCCAAAAGAAAAAAATCTGCAAAAGTTGGGAGAGAGAAACTTGAGAAGAAACATTCAAAAAAATGTATCCCTAGCACCCAAAACACATGAACTATTTCTACCACATTGTTTGTTAAACACATTCCAACTTTTCCAAAACCAGAAAAAGTTAATAAAGTACAATTTTTACCACAGTCTACGTGTACATAAAAGTAGTTTTTCTCATAAATAAGAACCATGATTTTTATTGTTGATTTTCCAAAAACCTCCCATTTTGGTGCTTACCATGTTTTGTGTCATGGTTTATACAGATAATAATCATTCTGCTCCATCTTTTGTCTCTATACATCCAGTTTTATATTTTTCCCTGTATCTTGTTCTTTATCAACAGTTACTTTTTTTCAAAAACCCATAAAGACATCTTTAACCATTTGACTCTAATTAAGCAATTTAACTTCCCTTGATCTCAGTTTCTTCACCAGGAAAGAAAGCCCAAATCTAAGATTATATCTTCCCTCCATATTCAACTATTACAAGTTAAAGTATCAAATCTGACCATCTCTAGTTGAGACAAAGCAAATTCAATATAAGACGCCTCTTCTAATCCTGCTCATAATAGGAAACGCCAAAAGGGACCAAATTTCAGAAGGCAAGTCAATGCTCAACCATCTAATAGCAACACAGTAAAGTAAAATGCTTTACTAGAGAACAGATAACCAACAGAAGAGGAAGCATCTTTCTTTTTCTCTGGCTCCATTTATATGTGTGTGTGTGTGTGTGTGTGTGTGTGTGTGTGTGTGTGTGTGTGGTGTTTGCAGTCACATATAAATTAAGTGTATCCTCAAATAAGCTAGACGCCATTTTCCAGTTTGATACCATCCCAAGAAACAAATCAGAAAGAAGGGAGGACTGAAAAAGTGATTATAAACTGAAGGAACACTTCCCCCCCCCCAAGCACATAATAAGGACAATAATAAGGACAAAAATCTGCAAAAGTTTGGAGAGAGAAACTCGAAGAACATTTAAAAAAATGTATCCTTGGTACCCAAAGGATGTGAACCACTTCTACCATGCACTATTGGTTAAACTCACTCCAAATTTTCCAAACCAGAAGAGTGAAGCAAAGTTTTCCTTTTCTACTTGAAAGGAATTTTTCTCACATATTAAGGATCATAACTCTTATTGTTAATTTTCCCAAAACCTTCCAGGTGGATACTTCCCATATATAAATGTAAAGATATTTTTAATTATCACACCACAAGGAATGCCATTGGAACCCCATAGGCAGAGGCCTGCAGTGTTGCTAAACACCCTCTCCTCACCCCAATAAAGAAATATCTGTCCCAAAATATTCACAGTACTGGGAGAGAAACACTGGGCTAAACTTACCTGGACCTTTGACACTGTTGCACAAGTTAATGGTGAGGTCATCCACAATCTTTGAGAGTGACTCAAAGTCTGCCACATTGTATGCATGGGTATCATCTGGATCTGTTGCAATCAATTTCAACTCAACTTCATCAGCATTTTTAATACCTTGAAAAATGAATATATGCAACTTAAAGTCACTTCTTTGAAAAAATTAATGGATGGAAGTAACCATTTTGGGACTTTCTTAATTGATCGCTGCTTTAAGTCAACTGGTTTTAATAATTTATTAGCTAAACACATATATTATTTCCTTCAAGAATAAAATGATTACTGACCCATACTTATGAAATAGGAACAAAAACAATATAATCTGAAAGGTATTCTAAACTGCCTTCTTCTAAATGCTTCTGGCATCAATCCCCATCCCCACACATCACCCAAGTGTCTTTTCAGTGTTTTTTCTGGAAAGTAAAATAACTGATATAAAAAATAAACATGGTTTTGTGGAAAACCAAATAGGAATTTTCTTGAATCCTATTAATAGTACATTTTTCTCTTAATCTATTATGTTCCTTGTTTTAAAAAAAAAATGTAGCTGTGTCTCATTACAAGGAGAAAAGAAGAAAATGAATTTGCTTCTTGGCACATCATTTTGAAAAATTATGTGATAGGGAATATATGTTTGTTTGTTTTCTCATGCTCTGCATAATATTTTTAACTACAAAAAAAAATTCCCCAGCACATTTGTAACCCCAGGGGCATCATATCCATTCCAGTGCTTACCAATAGCAAACAGCTCCACGCCTTCATCCTTGAGTTTCTTGGACGGTGCCTCGACATCATCTTGTGATTTTCCATCAGTGATGAGGACACCAATTTTGCGAGCCCGAGGCCTCATGCCAGCTTGGGTCCTGAAGCTCTGTTGGCGAATGAAATTCAAAGCCATGCCTAGTGGGATTTTAAGAGAGAGCAACATCACTTCTCAGCCACATGCTTGGTCAAGCATGATCTGATCTGAAAGAGCATCAGAGCATCATCACCCACCAGTGAGAGTATTGCCTCCTTTGTAGGGCAGGTTGGCCACAGCTTGCAGCAAACTCTTCTTGTCTCTGTGAGCATTCAACTGCCACTCTGTCCTGGGGTCTCCACTGTACTGAGCCAGGGCTAAAAGGACACCATTGGCATTAGGGCCCATCAAAAGGCATGATAAAAATGTCTAAGTTTCCTTGGTATTGTCAGAACCTACCAATTTGTACTCTTTTGGGACCAATATCAAAGACTTCCACAATACGAGAAATGAAACTCCTCACAGTTCTAAAATTTGCCCGGCCGATGCTCCACGATCCATCCACCAGCAGCACGATGTCTGCTTCAGCTCTGGTGAGACACTCCATCCCTGACACAGCAATAGTGAGACAGGAAAGTAAGGAACAAATCGTCGGCAAAATTACTCTCCAGTCCTGCCTCTGTCCCTAGCCCAGGGTCTTCAGTACTGCCTGTTTTACTGCTGTAGCTCAGCCTAATGATTGGCATACAAGACTCTGAAAACACGTCCATATGATTCCTTAACCTTAACTAACATGACTCAATTCCTTCAAAGATGATTTTAGTTGCAAATCTTTCCTTCATCTTTGACTACTCTCCTTGGCCACAGTCATAAAACATGGAGACCTGAATTAGACCATGACTTTCGATTTGAAAGGCTTACACACTCAGGAGCTGAAATAAATGAGAATGTATATCTATCTAGCCATACAATATAAATAATTTTAATAAAATTTTTATGTGACCTATGTTGTATTCTTCTGTAATATTCATGAGCAGGTAAGTTTAAGATAGACTGATTAAAGGTGCAAACTAAAAATGGTTTTTAGTGAGCCAAAAATATCTTTTAAAATAATTAAACTCTCATGTAACTATCACATATATTATGAAAGATAAGACATGTGACTCTTAAACCAACATAAAGTAAAAATCTCTTTTAAAAAACTTATATACTATTATATACTATTATATTAATATAATAATTGTTTAAATTTATCATCTGCTATGCTTAAAAATCAGAAAAATACAGGTGGTGAAGTTTGCACATTTAAAGGATCAAGAGAGAAGGAAGATAACTTAGAAAAGAAAGCAAACAGAAACACAGATAAGGAGCTGTACAGACAACAAGCACAAACACTGATACAAAGCTACGATGCTTTGGAAAGAGAAAAAAATCCCAATATCCTCAGTGTACAAGCTACAAAATAAAAATACAATTCAGTTAATATCATCATAAGAGAAACAATAAAACATTCATGCAAACAGTTAACACTTTATTTTATCCACATCCACATTTTTAATGTTCTCTTTTCTAGGAGCTTGATTTACCAGCTGTAATTTTCCAATTTCTTGCCATGTTAGTATCTGATCTTTATATGATGAAAAAAGCATTGAAAAAATAATGCTTATCACGCTACATAGTACAAATGTGTCATTCATGTATTGTATTGTATACACCAGAATTGAAGACCCCCAAATATTAGTTCAGGCACCTAAGACTTTGCAAGCCTGCAGTTACTGTGCTCAAATCTAATGTTTTTCAGAAAATGGTAAAAAAAAAAAAAAAAAAAAAATATTTAGAGTTAAACTCTATCCACAGCTTCTATGTCTAATAATGTTAAAAAAAAAAAAAACTAGTTTTGTTTACATCAAGGATATAATCATGGCAGGGAAAGAAAATCTGAAGGGCTTATGTTACCATTTTGCTTCCAAAGTCACAGTTGTCTGCTTTTGTATGTACTCTAGTTATGTCAGCCTAAATTAAGATATAGTATTGCTTAATAAAAAAATGCATTTTGGTCACTTATAAGAAAACTATTAGGAAAATATAGATATTACTATCTACAGTTAATAAAAGCTCATTTTTAAATAATTCAGTACTTATGTAACTAGCACAATGTTAAAAAAGAAGCCTAAAAATTGTCAAAAATAGGGTTGGCCAGTTGTCTTGAAGTACTTTTTTCAAACATCAAAAAATGCATACTATTTAAATAAATTTTAGTAAAAAAAAATGTAGTTACTTATCATTGTATAGTAACCTAATAGTTCACATTTGAAATAGTTTCATAACATTAAATTTTCCCAAGGGAATATAGCTCAATTTCTTACCAGAGGATAAAATTGGCATTACGGTTGTGTCAGAAAGGGTTGTCATTTCTTGTCCAACGAGTGGTGAACTTTCTCCTCCATCGAACATTCCAAAAACGTTTACTTTATAGGTGGTACCTGCCCTGAAAGGGCAAAGTATATAGTCTGTATAAACCACTGATTCAAGGCAAGTTTTTGCTTTGTTAAAGACATTAATCTTGATTAATATACTTTCACTCAGGAACTTAGAATGTACAGCATTATAAGAAGAGAAAAAATAGTGTCCATCACATTCTAGCTTATGCCTACCCTGTGAGGTCTCAAAGGAAAGTAGCCACCTAGCATCCCGGAGAATACTAAGTCTTCACAGTGCCCTGTCTATCTGAGGCAGGATTCCTACCAAGCTGCTCAGTGTTTCAGAGAAGGATAGGAACTTTGGCTCTTGCTTCCTCTAAGCAACAGACTTTCAGCAAATGATGGTGATGCTGTACCTTACAAGACAGCATAAGGCACCTAGCACGATGCCTGGCAGATAGTGAGCTCAATAAATTTCATTTTTTCCTACACTGGTTAAAGTAAATAATAAGCATTTATATAGATTCTGATATCACTGAATGAACAGTTGAACAAACTTTCCAAGAGGAAATGCACAGTAGTCCATTCTTTTTACTGTAATGAATGAAGGGTGCTGTTCAAACTGAAACTTCCTTGTTTTCCACTGCTCAGGCTAAAACTAGATCTTTAATCATCCCAGGGCTGCTCTGCCAGCTGGCACCACCCACAGAGGCCCGCCTTCTGGCTCCAGTGTGTTCCACTGGAAGAAGACTCACACTTGGGATCTCAGTGTGATTCACCTGGGCCCCTCCACAAGGCACAGAAACCCCCACATTTGCACATGGCTGGAACTTTGATGAAACTGTGTGATATGGATGTTATTTTTTTTAAAAAGTACATTATTGGAAAAAATTCCATTCCTGTACACTATTATAACAAAAATCAAAATATTACAATTTTTTTGTGCAGGCCTAAATTCTATTGCTAGCCTCTGACTAACCTCAACTGCAGCAGCATCAAGCATAAGAAAGCAGATTTAGTTTATTTTAAATACCCTGCTGGCAAACAGACATATAAATGATTATTTGTGTAAGGTCTACTGATTTACATTGTTATTCAATTTTTTTTAACACAAATTGATCCAATCTTTTAACATAAATATAGTTAATTCCTACCTAAGTTCCTCCAAAACAACTGTGTTGTCATATGGTCCAACGACTAACTCTCCTAGTCTTCTGTCATCTCCTGTAGGGTGGAATGTGACCTTATAGCCCTTCACTTCCCCAGGGGCAGGCTCCCAAGTCACTCGGAAGCTTGACATAGTTGGGTCCGATGTTTTGAGATTTCTGGGTGACTTAAATCGAGAAGCTATAAAAATAAAAAAATATATATTATCCATAAGACTAGGCTTTGGGGATTTTCTATTAGCCCCTACAAAAATATGTATTTCTAGAAGGGTTAAGTCTTGCAGCTCCAGATATAATGTCCAATAAAAGTCCTAATAACAGAGTGTTAACCAAGAAGTATAAATAATTCTTATAATTCAGGTCAGTTTAGAATTAGAACATTAATAGGCAGAATTATCTTACCAGGAATCAGACTGGTAAACATAATATGCTAATTAGGTATCCCACCCACTAATTATAATTTAATTTATTACAAATTCAATTTTAAACATTTGCAAATGAAATAGACATATTAAAGTTTTCTTTTAAAATATGTACATACTTTCCCCTCCAAAAAAACTATTAAAGTTTTATACCTGTTGTTCCTGATCCTTGCCTAAGCTTTCCTTCCCCTGTCTTATAAATTGGGAGAACTGTGATGTCATATGTGGTCTGGGGTTGAAGTCGCTTTAACACTGTTGAAGTGACTGAGGGAGGCACTTTAGCAACCATTTGTCTTCCTCCCCCTTGGGGGCGATACACAACACGGTAGTTGACAACTTTCCCTGGTGCTGGCTTCCATGTAACTCTCATTGTATTTTCTGTTTCCTCATCCACTTTCAAGGTTTTGGAATCCTTGGATACTGTAAGATAAAAGGAAAATTAAAGTATATACGATGTTGAAAGGAAATGCAGATGTCCACTTCCTCACTCATTTATGTGAAGAGAAACTATCTGTGTTTTTTCTAGTGTGTACACTGTTGTCTTGCTTAGCATTGCAGTCTCTCATAAACTCATGGTGGCGTGTAAAGCTAATCTCAGTAATATCTCAGTAAGATACTTTCTCTTTATCTAGATAATGCTAAGAAATGAAAGTTCATATTGCAGGAATTTCCTATTCGCATTCTAGAGACTTTAATAAATATCTATTTCCAGAGATGAGGTTTTAGAATTTTTATTACATTCTCATCTGTAAAGAATTCATCTGCTAACAATGCCATGGAGGATATGAAAAGCCATGAATGCAAGGTTAGAAATTTTACTTGGGCCTTTTCACAACAAGTTGCAATCTGTAAGTGACTAGCCAGTGTTGCTACGGTTAATACTAAGCTTGTGATTGCCATGTGTGTGTGAGGCTATGAACACAACACAGTAAAAATATCTCAAGGGCTCTAAGATTAACTGATATATAGTGAGTATTTTAGGAAACACTGTATGTAGTATTTGTATAATGTGTGTCTAGTACTGTTTATCAAATTATCTTTTACTAATATTTCATGATCATTAATAACTTTATCAGAAACAGGTCACTGAACATCCACAAACAGCCAACATTATCCCTTCACTTATACAGAGCTCATAAACAAGATCATTTAATTCAGTCCAATAATCTAAATGTTCATGAAGTCATAAGCATTTTAATAGGAATATTAACCTGAAAGAAACAAATCAGCAAAGAATATTTCCCAATCTTAAGAGAAATTTTCATGTTCAAATGGGCAAGAGCCATGTAAAATAACTAAAAAAAAAAAAAAAAAAAAAAAACCCAGGGGGAAGGAAACTTTAAGAAAAAGATAGTAGTTTTTAGACAGCACTAAACAATGATCCCTGAGAGTAGACTCCAAGATTGACCCAGATGATTGCTTGGAGAAAGTTTCAAGTCCAAGGAGGTGGAATCTGGATGGAGGCTGGTGGCCTCTCTTAACTGACAAGATGGTGCTGAGAATCTGGGAAATCCAAGGCAACTAGAGCTTCAGAACAAAGTACTGTAGAAAAGAGCATGCCACCAAGAAAATGCTCCCAAAATATGCAAATTCATCCACTTGAGTCTTCAGTTCAATATTAATCAAGGTGTATGTTTGAGAAAACTAGACAAACGAAGGGAAACAACCGCCCAAAAGATATTGATAAAACAATTTCTAGAGCTCAAACTCAGCCAGAAATGCTCCCTAGCCAGAAGAGAAAACCCATTACTCTGGAGGCATCCCCACAGAGTACTCAGGAGAATATTGCCTCAATAATGGAGGAAAATTATCTCTAAAATAAACAGAATTTAAAATTAAGCTTCAAAGTGATCAAACTATTTCTAAGCAATTTAACTATATTCCAGGGGGGGAAAGGCTTAAGAATATTTATAAAAATATCCAGAAGCCAATAAGGTAAAATTCAAAATGTCTGAATTCTAATTTAAATTGTGAGGTATGCTAGGAAAGAAAAAACTATGACCCATGTCATGGATGAAATGATTGTGTCCCTAACAAAAATCATACATCAAAGCCTTTACTCTCAATCTGTTGGTTTATGTGGACAGGGCCTTTGGGGAGGTATCTAAGGTTAATGAGGCTATAGAGGTAAGGTCCTAATCCAATGGGGCTGAAATCTTTATAAGAGGAGAATCTTCTAGGTATCTACCCAAAAGAATGAAAACCAAACTATCAGACCGACATATGTGTATCTATGTTTATAGCTGCACAATTCACAATAGCCAAACTATGGAAGCAGCCAAGATGTCCATTGACAGATGAATGGATTACAAAACTATGGGATATGTACACAATGGAATTTTACTCAGCTATAAAGAAGAACAAAATCATGTTATTTGCAGGGAAATGGATGCAACTGGAAAACATTATGTTAAGTGAGATTAGCCAATCACAAAGAGTAAAGAAACATATGTTCTCCCTAATATGCGGATGCTAGGGAGATGATAGGGCATAAGAGGGTCTCCAGATGAAAAAGGAGAGACCCTCGAAAGCAAAGAGGTTGATTTAACTGAAGGGGTTGGACGGGGGGGGGGCACACTAATGTATATCAGGTTACTCACTAAACTGAACTTGAGAGGGAGGGAGGGCGAGGGAGCGTGGTGGGAATTGGGGGAAGGGGTCAAATGAGAATAGTGAGCACATATATCGTTATAAATTTGTACCTAACAAAGATGTATGCTTACAATATATGAATAAAAAAATAAAATAAATAAATAAATAAGAGAAGAAGGAAATACCAGAGAGCCCCCTCTCCCCTCCATGGCCAGAATGAGGAGAGGCCATGTGAGGACACAGAGAGAAGGTGGCCAACTGCAAGGCAAAGAACACATTCACAAGAAACAAGTCCTACCAAAAATTGGACCTTGGACTTCCCCGCCTCCAAAACTATGAAAAAATAAATTTCTATTGATTAGGCCACTTGGTCAATGGCATTTTGTTATGGCAGCCCCAGATGATTAAGGTAACACATAATAAAAAAAAAATCAATCAAGAGGAAAGCATATATAATAATTGTCAAAAAGCTTTAAATTGTTATTATAACCACATTTCACATGTTAATAATGGTTGGAGATAGCCACTTATACACATGGTGGCATATGCTTGTAATCCCAGTATTTGGGAGGCTGAGACAGAGAGATCAGAGGTTCAAGGTCAGCCTCCGCAACTTAAGACTGTTTCAAAATAAGAAATAAAATAGGGCTAGAGTGTGGCTCAGCAGTAGACTACCTCTGAGTTCAATCCCTCATGCCACAAAAATAAATAAATAAATAAATGTAGGAGAAAAACTCAAGTAGAGATATAGAACATGTTAAAAGACTCACCAATGTTATGTGCATATACAAAGGCATCACTATGAATCAATTATGTGCAATTTTAATGCATGAATAAAAAAGTGTAATAAATGAAGAAATATTAATAATCCAAATCCAAATATATATAAAAGATAAAATAGTAAAAAGACTTGTCAATTTTTTAGAAATAAAATATGTCTAAGATGAACAATGCACAATATGCTATTTATAGTAAATTAAAATTACAGAAAAATGATTAATGAACTTGATGATATGATGGTAGAAACTATCCAAAATGAAACACAAGGAAATAAAAAAGACTGAAAATAAAGAGGACCAGTGGGCCATGTGATAACTTCCAACAGATGAACATATGTGTAATTTGAATGCTTGAAGAGAATAGGGGTATAATAGGTAAAATAGGTAAAGAAATGATGGGCTGAATTTTTTAATGTTCTGTGAAAACTATATATTCATAGATCTAAGAAGCTCAATGAGCCCCAAGCACAAGGAAAATGAAAAGAA
The DNA here is from genome assembly GCA_004027655.1 of Graphiurus murinus. NCBI lineage: Eukaryota > Metazoa > Chordata > Mammalia > Rodentia > Gliridae > Graphiurus > Graphiurus murinus. The sequence continues at coordinate 51,546 of PVLC010002377.1, read as the reverse complement.
CTATACCAAGACATATCATAATCAGATTGCTTAAAATTAGTGATGAAAATCTTAAAAGCGGACAGATATATTTTTTAAAAGATACAAAATGCATAGAGGACAAAGAATAAAAAAGAGGCTTAAAAACTCAATATATAGTTGTGAATTAAGTTTCTGAGAGATAATAAAAGTATAATTTTAACCAAAAGTAAATCAGTTGAAATCTTTTACTTTAGAGTTTAAAGAAACTAGAACTATTAGCCAAGACTATTACTTTCTGAAAATATAAAATTTGTTTGCATTAATTCTCAATTCTCTATTTTCTGAGTGAATGAACTATTAAAAGAAAATGTATAAATTTACAAATAAAAAATGTGAAAGCTTTGCCTAGAGTTTTGAAAATAGTATGGGAAAAACATTATATAGAAAAATAATCTACTTTGATTATTATCATTACCAGTGTTAATGATAGTTAACATTAAAAATTAAACTAAAAATTGATAGTTTATAACACCTTTCTATAAGGTATTTTATGTTAATAACACTTTTCTATAAGGTAGTATGTTAAAATTTTTGCTCAGTGAAACAAGACATCTCTATCTTACACAAAATTCTCAGGCCAACCTCACATAACTCAGAAGTAAGAAAAATGGAAATTTAAATGTTATGAATACTGGACTAAAAAGAGACCTACGTTCCTAGAAAGAATAGAATGACAAACTTCAAAGTCTTTCCAAACTTAAATATGTTAATAATATCCAAATGCTATATCTCATATCTTGACAGACTCCATGAATCTTAATTATATTAGTTTTTTCATTAACTCTTAAAAAAATAGAACTAAATTTAAATAAAATATACCATCTTAGTTTTAATGGTAAACTAGATTTTAGGAAGAAAAAAAAAATCTTACTGGCTTTCCATAACTAAAAAGCAAAATTTTTCAAGTCATTGATAGCATGCTATAAAATGCTGTAACATGCTCACACATGAAGTTTTTTTTTATTATTTTAGTAACTTAAAAGATACTTTTAAAGACCCATGATACCACTGTTGATCCTGCCATAAGGAGGGGCAATGGACAATTTCCCCTCTACCATCTTTCTAGTCCCAACACACAATTTTTATTGTATCAGTTGACCAAGTTCCACATCCCTGAGTCTCAGGTAAAAGCAATCCCAAAGGCTTTAGGCTATCCCCTTGGAAGCACCTATGGAACTCTTGGGGCAGGATCTGGTTACTCTGCTAAGTTAGCCACCACCTTAGGAACCACCCACCATGTAAAAATTACATCTCACTCATCACATGTCTGGAAGGACTTGGTAAATGGCTTTACTGCCCACAAAGAGCAAAGGAAAACAAGACAACAAAACAGTAGGTTCCTGTTTCCTTTCTTCTTTGCTTAGACATTTGAGCAGTTTCATATACTCTAAAAAAATGAATGTTTCATTTCTTCCAAGTCTGTCTCTAGTACAAACGAGGCCTTTCTGTTCTAGCCTTTAAATCAAAGAGCCAAAAAAAAAAAAAAAAAAAAAAAAACCACTAAAATTCTAAGAGATGAATGTGTATTTACAGTTTCTACTAACATACTTGCTTTTGGCTAAAATACATTCATTATGGAGATTTTTCAAGCCCAAATAATTATATGAGGGCTTGGATGTTTTTCAGAAAAGTACATAGAAAATTCTGGGGGATACATACACTTTAATAATTTCTCAACCATATGAAGTTTATCTTTACTCCTAAAAATAAGTTTAGCTATATGTGTCAAATCTGGCCTAAGTTTACAAGACTTCTCTTGCAACAAACGAATTTCCACCAGAAAGAGAGAATGACTTTCTGCCAGGTTCTTAAACTACATTAGTCAACATATTCCAGACACAAGATTTCATTTATTACCATGGAAACCAATCATGTGAATATCTGAGAAATATGACTTTTCTCATATTTAAATTTCTTATAAGGAGCTTGATTTTTTTCTGAAAGCTAGTTAATTTAGAAAAATCTAAACTTAAAGATATGCAACTGAACTTGCCAGTGATAAAAAGAAAATAAATTCCTCAGATGAATCAGACCAAAAGATTTTGGTTAAAGGGCAATTTGAAATCAGGATGTAAGACTTAACTGAAAATCCTCATGGCACTTCCCTCTCTCTTTCTTTGCCAGAAAACCACTAAATTCTTCTACTTCTTTCTAATAGAAAATAATTTTAAAATGCCCCATTTCTCTCCCTTTCCTAAAATCTTCCCAGAACAAGAGAAATAAAGTTTTTCTTACAAATGTCCATACTTAACAAATGATTTGTGTTGTTCTTGTTATTGGTTTGGTTTGGTTTAATGGACTTTGTTTTTTACAACAGTTTTAGGTTCATAGAAAAATTGAGCAGAAGGTACAGAGATTTCCCACATGTCCTTCCTGCCCCACAAATTCCACAAATGTACAGTCTCCCCATTCTCAACCCTCACCAAAGTGATTACTTGTTAAAATTACTAGGCTACATTGACACATCATTATCTATCATTCAAAAAAATAACATTTTAGAAAAGAGATCTAAGAAATCTTTTTTTTTTTTGTACTGGGGATTGAGCCCAGAAGCATTCTGCCTCTGAGCTTAAACTCCCTGCCCTTTTTTTATTTTTTAGTTTGAAATAGGGTCTCACTAAGTTGCTGAGGATGTCTTTGAAACTATGATCCTCCTGTCTCAGCCTCCCAAGTACTGGGATTACAAGCATGTGCTATCACACCCAGTAGAGAACTAAGAAATCTTGATACATCCTTCACTAGCCATATGATTATAGATCACTCATAGTTATCCAAAAGAAAGAATATAAATGAGACAGAAGCAAATCTGAGCCCCCAGAAAATTGAATGGGCTTGTACTTAGCCTTACCAAATGTAACAGGTATAAAGTACAGAATAGGATTAGTCTTGTTATATGAAAGTCATAATGTCAATAGCAACACATCATTTATAAATCCTTTCTAAGTGACTACACACTATACTTGTTATTTCATTTAATTTCTATGATGATTCTAAGAGATGAGACTTATTATCTGTATTTGACAGACTAGGAAAAAAAGATTCAAAGAAGCTTAAGTAACTTGACCAAAATCATGCAGCGCTAAGTGTCCCTGAATTCTCTCTGCCTCCATGGGTCCCGATCTTTTTACTAGGTGGATGTTTCATCTAGTTGATCATTCCGATGGGGAGGAAGGATCAAATATAGGTAGTTGAAAGAGATTCAGTATTTTAAAACTTGACATATATTTTTAGATATTAACTTCTGATCTAATTTAAATAAGCTGCTTTAATAATATATGCAACAATCTCATGTCACTTGCAAACCTTAATTCCAAATTCCTGAATTTAAACCATATTCCTTAAAGACTCTAATTACTCAATCCTCATTTATCATATGAAGAAAGAAATTCAAGTGGTTAAACAGCATGTCATTTAAGCTGACAGCTATTAGGTTGAGCCAACACACAGCCAAACACACCTGCGATGTTACCTACATTCAGTTGTGGCATCTCCAGTCAAAGGTTCTCCTTCTCCACTGCTGTAAGTTGCAAAAACTGAAATTTTATATTTTGTCTCTGGCTGCAGATTTTCAATCACAGTATGAATTGCATCTCCAGGAAGATTTTTCTCTCCAGCCTCAATATCATCATAAAGTGATTTCCATGAGACCCTGTATCCACGAACCATTCCTGGAGCAGATGTCCAGTAGGCGCCAACTGATGTGTCAGTGATGTCCTTAATAACTAAATCCCGAGGTGAACCATGTTCTAGAATAGAAATTAAAGAGGAATCATTTTTAAATTCCTACTAGATATTTAAATATTCATTCATCCTAACTTACTGAACTCAAACTTAACATGTCTAAAACTGCCCATTTCCTCTTCTTCCTGAGCATTTTTCCTGTTCTGTCCATGGAACGGATTGATGGAATAACACTTCAGAATTACATTTGATGCCTACTCACCAGACTTGCCCCATATGCCCAGTCCAATTGTAAGGTCCTCCAGGATAAGGTTGACATCCAAACTCAAAGGAATATGTGCCTTAAATGTTTTCCAAATGGAAAAGTAACGTGACTAAATCCCAATATTTTGCCACACTTCAATCTACCTATGATGTAACCCATTGTTTACAAAGACCTTTATTTCTTTCCATGATCTTTTCTTCTCTGATCTAATTTAAAGAAGCTGCTTCAGTGTATGCAACAATCTCACATCACTTGCAAACCTTAATTCCAATAATCATGTTCTGGAGAAACATTTATTTTCTCATACAGTTAAAAAAGCAGAAGAGCAAACTTTCAATATAGCTTAACCCTACTAAAGCTAAAAACTACCAAATCTTCTGGAAAACTTAAAAGCTATTAGTCATCAAAATAAAGCACACCACTTGTAGCTGATCGAAAATGTCTGCAACTAAATTTTGGATCTTTCATGAAAAAAACGGAAACCTCAATTTAATAGGAGGCACAAATGTCTTCCAATAAAACCCACAGTTTCCATATTTTAAATGTAAGATAAATATATAGGTCTCTTTATATTGGCTACCTTTCATAGGGTTTAGACCACAGTATGACATAATTATAAAACTACTTCCTCAGCATACATTTGCCAGTAATTATTGTATATTCATGCAAATGATATATAATGTTCTTACAAGAATTTTGAAGGCTATTATTTTACTTGACTCAAAGTAAAAATGAGTATCTTAAAACTGTAATAATATAATTAAACAATTATATTATTGAAAAATAAAATAGCAATGAATTAAAAAGAAATATCAGTAGACAATACCATATATAATTAAGTTTAGAGAGGGAAAAATAAATCAAACAGGAGTTGGACAGCCTACCAGCCCCCAAGCCCAAATGGAAAATTCTAACTCTGTTATAAATAACTTTAACTGCTGACAGGACATCTCATCTCTGGAAGGAAATTAGTTACATATTTTACTGCAACCAAGAATACTTATTTTCAATAACATACTGACTTTCTTCCCCAAAGACTTGAAGCTAATTCTCATTTGAAAGTCTTCTTTAGCTATATTTGCTACTTAAATGGCCATAAACCTTTATAGTTTCTCTACTTGCATGGGGAAAAAAAAAGTATGATTTCAAGTTGTTTGTTTCTTTTGTTTGGTTTGGTTTAGTTATTGAGTTTTTTGTTTGCTTATTTTTAATTTCTTTTGATAACTGATATTCCAACAACCAATCTCTAAGTTTTAAATGGCCAGTACATTTTTCCTTTGCTTGATATACACATGCATGCCTCTCCTCCTAAATTTCCCAAGCTACAGTCAGGAATGGCTGCTGCAGGATGACCTTACTTGACATAATGTACACATGTTAAGAATACTAATGCCAATCTCAGTATCATGTATGGGGAAGGGGAAGGAGTGGGGAGGGAGCCATGGGAAGTTCACCAGGTGCTATGTGCAAGTATGTCACTATCATTCTGAACTACATTATGATTTGAGACTACAATGCACCGATAAAAGTATATTTAAAAAAAAAAAAAAAGAAAGAAAGTAGCCAGGTGTGGTAGTGCACACTTGTAATCCCAGTACTTGGAAGGCTGAGACTGGAGATTCTGAGTTTGTGATCAGCCTCAGCTACTTAGTGAGGCTCTCCGCAAGTTAGTATAGACCCTGTTTCAAATTAAAAATTAAAAAATAGGACTAGGGGTGTAGCTCAGAGATAGAATGTCCCTGGGTTCAATTCCCAGTCCAAAAAGAAAAAAAAAGTGACCTTGAATTTAAATGAGTTGAATACATTAATGCCATACTAAAAAGCAAAAAAACAAAGTTAGCTAGAATGTGGGAACTATCTTCCAAATTAATACTGGGGTAATTTACAAACAATTATTTCAATTTCTACTTTTTCTAAAGGTTATGCTTCTCACCCTATTTTTCTGCCTACTTTCTACAGCACTGAATTTGTGACATTGTTTATTTCTATGACAACAGACATCTCATAAACACCAATTCAAGCTGATGATTTCACTATGAGAAAAAATAGTGGGAAGGGAATTGTGGTTGAAGAAAAAATACATTCACAAAGACATTTCTGAGCTTAAAACAAAAGGATCCCACATCACAAGACATGTCTCCCCATGGATTTTAACCAACTATTTTAACATTCTCAAGATCTATACAGCAAGAATAAAATAGTAAAACTGCAATGAAGACCTTTTCCAGGTTTATCAATGTCCTGAAAGTAATTTACACAAGCATAGGTGTGTGTGTGTGTGTGTGTGTGTGTGTGTGTGTGTGTATGTTTATGTGTGAGTGTGTGTTTGTGTTTGTGTGTGGCACCGTGGATTGAACCCAGGGGTATTCTACCTCCGAGCTACACCCCCAGCCATATTGTATTCTTTATTTTGAAGCAAGGACTCTTACTAAGTTGTGGAGGGCCTCACTAGTAGCTAAGGCTGGTTGCAAATCTGGGATCCTCCTATTTCAGCCTCCCAAGTACTGGGATTACAAGCATGTGCCACCACGCCTGACTCGTGCACAAGCATTTTAAGATGCAAATAAAATATCAATTAAGAAATATTTCTGGGGCTGGAAGTATACAGCGTAGTGGTAGAGCGCTTGCCTATCATGCACAAGGCCCTGGGTTCAATCCCCAACACCAGGAAGGAAGGAAGGAAGGAAGGAAGGGAGGGAGGGAGGGAGGGAAGGAGGAAGGAAGGAAGGAAGGAAAAGTGGGGGCATAGTGGCACATACTTGTAATCCTAGTACTTGGGAGGCTGAGAAAGGAGGATTGTAGGTTTGAGGAGGCCAGTCTCAGCAACTTAGTGACACCCTGTTTCAAAACAAAATAAAAAGGGCTTGGGGTGTATCCCCAGTACCAAAAAAAAATTATGTTTGAGTTCTCGTTAATAGCATAATAACACTAATTTTAATGAACATTGAGTAGGTTCTCCATCACAGAAAAGAAATCCTCTAAAAAGTCATAGTTTCTGCCTAGGGTATGGAAAGCATTGTTTGTAGGCACTAGCATTACCACATTCCATGTTACTGGCAAAGAAATACAGATCCAAAGAAAGGAGAAAGAATCCAAGACTGAAAAACTTTTTATATGTCAGTTGGTTTGATAAGAATATTCCTAAAATTCAAGTCCATACTCTTCTCAAACACAATAATAATTTTTTTCCAAAAAAGCAAGAAGACTCAGTGTTCTGTTGCACGGTATCCAGGAATTTTGAGGAAGCAACAAACCCATGACAAGTAAGTTTTATCAAACCTAAACTCTTGGAGTTTTAAAAAATGGGATCTTGACTTGGCCAAACATTAGAGTACCAAAACATGAAGCAAGTGTGCAGCACCCAGTGGTACAGTTGGCAGGATGCAGGCAGGCAAGGAGTCAAGCTGGTCTTGGGGCTAGATGTCCAAGTGTCCAATGAGCTGAGTAGGCCACAAGCAGTCTGTGTCAATTCCTGGGGCCCTGGACCCTTAGCAGCAGAAAAATCAGACTGACCTTATCAGATACATAGAACTGCCTGGAGAGCCAAAGGCTCAGTCTTGTCCCAACCAATTAAATCAGAATATCTTGGGTTGTGTCCAAGTACTGATGCTTTCTAAAAATCTTTTAAATCTGTCCTGTGGTTCTAATTCATCCACAATTCTTTATTCTTTCTCCCCTATTTTGGGACCATGCGGTGGCTCAGTGTAAAAAGGAACCCTCACACTTGCTTTCACTTAAAAATGGAGCTACTTAAAAATAAAGACAGGTGTGGTGACAGCGAACCTGATCAAAATGTTGGTCATTGTGATGCTCCGTGGGACATGGGATGGCTTGATGGTTTCTATTTTACAATGTGACCCTCAGATAGCTAAGAAGTTGATTTAGGCTTCTTGTCACATTCTATCTACCTCACAAAACCCACAAGATATCCACCCCTCTCTTCTCTCCTCTATCCTATCTGGACACTGGCTCCTCTTTGTAGGGTTAATTGTATTTTCATGTGAACAAGGGTCTGTGAAAGTGTTGCCATCTAAGGAACTCCAGACACCAATAACTACCGGAAGACATTGTTTGGATTGTTTTGGTTTAGTTTGGTTAAACTGGGTTTGGGTAAGGGTTCCTTTTTAGAGTACCTATGAGGGATGTGAAGGGGACAGGAAGTAAGGTCACAAGTCCCACTTCTAACCTCTCTCCAGGAAAGATTACTGTCCTCACCGGAGAAAGTGGAGTAACAGTGGCAGTGAGCAGAAACCAAGTCCAATAGACTTTGTGCCCCTTTGTTACGACCTTCCCCTAAGCCCAGATCCCCCTCTCTAGGGAGGTTCCCTGGCTGCCTCTCAGAGTTCTGCAAATGTAAGTAGTAGTAGTGTCATGCTAAGAATTGTTCAGGGTTTTTACTTAGGTGACATTTTTTTCAATAATATTTAACCCAACAGTATTTACTTTCTTCTGTTCTTGGACTGCACCTCTGCACTTTCTATATTATGTTTATCTCTGGCAACAGAACTTCTGAAAATGTTCAAAGCAACCCATCTTCTGCAATGATGGCATGTATCATTTTTATTCCTTTGATTCCATCCCAATTGTTTCCCTATATACCAGTGTATGTACCATTGTATGTACAAAGAGTAGCAATGCACTCTTGTCACAGATTTAAAAGTATAAAATTTACCAAGTTTTGACATTTTGTTACTCAGCATTTCTGTCCTGATTATGAAACATAGTCACATATTATTTGAAAACTGTGTGTGTGTGTGTGTGTGTGTGTGTGTGTGTGTGTGTGTGTCTGCATGTATCTCTTCATTGCTACTGTGGGAAGTAATGAAGACAGGTGCATTGCTCATGATCTGAGCCTCCACAAGGGGTTGATTTATACACTTGTTTTTCCATGTGCCAGGCCAAAGAACTCAGGCTTCATTTAAGTGACTTTCCTATGCTTCCTTAGCCCTGCTCCATTTGCTTTCTGAAAAGAAAATTATCATCCAATGCAAATACAATTATAATACAAATTAGCCAATGATGATAACTGTAAAATTAATCATTGTGCAATGAAATTGTACTTCACCTTATAGACTGTTCCAGCCAGCTTTCACTGAGCTTCACATACCACTTTCAAAAATAGAAGTTAAATTGAAAATGTAATGTAAACTCTCTTCTAAATCAATTTGTCTTTTCTGTTAAAGCTCAGCTCAAAAACCATCCAACTTTCCACAGCAGTGTACAGAGGACCTGCCTCTGGATAACGTTCGCATCGAAATACACTTGATTTACAACCAAGGAACTAGAGCCACCATTCCAAAGGACAAAGTTCACTGTGGATAAATTAACTCAGTCCCTTTAAGCAATATAAAGTTCTTAAAAACCTCTTAGCTGTTAAATTACCACTCAACTTCAGAGAGAGCACAAGCAAAAAAAGATTTCTTCCGAATTACCTCTCCAGTCTGATCTAGATCTTTCTCTGATGAACAATTAACTCATAGAAAAGGGCCTAAGAGTTACTGGCCCATGATTGTGCTAGAGTTCCCTGGCAACATCAGCTCTGTTCTACACGCATGTATGTTTTTTCAAATTGTGAGACAGCAGTAAGTCTAGGAAAACACAGAGGCCTTGTTAGTCCTTCTTGGCAGAGCCTTGTATTAATCAATGTCATGTAGAATTCCTGTGATGTGCTAAAAACCTCATTGTAACCAAATGTCAGCTGAGTTTGTTTGGTTTGATCTGTAGGAAGACATTCATGTCTAGGACACTGGCAGGTTGCTACAGCAACTGAAGCAAAGAAAATTCTAAAAAGTCATATTTTCTGTAGCCAAAAACCAACACTTAAATTTCTTTCTCTCCCTCCCCCACCCCCCCTTCTCTCTCTCTCTCTCTTTTTTTTTTTTTTTTTTTTTTTTGTGTGTGTGTGTGTGTGTGTGTGTGTGTGGTACTGGAGTTTGAACCCAGGGGTGCTCTGCCACTGAGCTACAACTTTTTATTTTTTATTTTGAAATAGAGTCTTACTAAGTTACCAACCACTGACCTTGAACCTGGTATCTCCTGTCTCAGACTCCCAAGTACTGGGATTACAGCAAGACAACACTCAAAATTCTTAAAAAAAGGACCATATTATCCCCAAACTGATATTTCATTCATTTGTGGTATGCCTCTGAATAAAAATGAGTATTACTGACTTAAAGCTATTCAGTGGCAGGTTCTCCTTTCTTTATTAACTGTGACTACTGAAGCTTCTATCAAAATGTAAAGTGAATTTACATGTATACCAGTGTTTCAGTAATAACATTAAGTCTATCTACTTTAACAACGACAGGGGGAAAAAACAATGTAAATCAAACCTATTGGTTTGTGCTCAGATTCCTCTGAAGTTTGGATCTGAAATAGTAATAAATCTGCCTTTGTGATTCTACTGCACATAGTACGACTGCCAACCATGAACTTCCTCCAATGCCAGTGCTAATAAATCTGTCTTCCAGAGACAGGGGAATTTTCTGATCATCAGCTGCATTTCAAAAAAAAAAAAAAAAACTACTAAGAGACAGATTCAAGTTAGGGCCAGTTGTAGACTATACTAAATATTAAAAAAAGAAAAAAAGAAACCTTTTCACTCTTCGAATTGAAGGACACAATGCACTTGAGGTCATCTATAAAATGTTCAGCCTACAGAAAGCCCTTACTGGTTGACCCCATGCTTCTGGATAGAAAAGACATTCCTTCAAGGTCTGTTCTTACCACCCTCTCTCCCAAGAGAAAAACAGATTAGAAAAACAGCAGCCCTCAAAAGCAGTTGCCTGGCTCTGTTTCTGGGCTTTCCACTCCCTGCATTTACCATCATATCCTATTCCTGTATATGGTATGTGGATTTGGCCGAGTTCATACAATAAAATGAAATAGAATAACCAGGGGCAAAAAAAAAAAAAAACCTTCTATTATTTTAATTTAGTCACAACTATGCGTTCACATATTTGTCAAGCTTACCACACAGAATGCAATGGGATAAATATGTTAATAAAATCAAGCTGGCAGCATTTTGTGTAATCTGTTACTGTAGTAAAGAGCTTTAGTGTAAATGGAAAATAAATTTTTGATTATTATAATTTAGTTTATTTAGTTATATTTTAAGCAAACTTGCATATCATCTAGCTTTCCTCTGTCTCAGGAAATGAGGAACCATGGTTTTTAAATTTTATTTTGCTTCATATGTATTAGAGATGTGCTTAGATGTGTATTAAATGTGTTTAGAGGTAATTTCTGATTCAACGCATGTATGCGTATGTGTGCATACACGCAAACATACGTACAAGCTGTTATATTTTGTACCATTTGTGCAGAGCTCCAACATCATAAGCAATTTAAGTTTCCATCTTGCATAAAAAAATCAGCACAATAGAATGTGTTTGCTGTAAAATTTTGACAGTGTATTTTGTTATATATTATTTTAATATACTATTCTTGGCAAAAAATGCATTAATTTTTAGAATCAATAAAATTTGACTCAGCATGAATAGATTTTTAAAAGTAAGGAAGTACAGATGAGTATCAAAGGTTAAAAGGCACAACCAAAAGAAAAACTATTATATTATTTCCAAGGTATTGGAATAAAGGAGAAATTTTCACAAATATAAGTAATCTACAATTATTCTGTGAAAAGATAAAAGCTCAAAAGTTTACCTATTTAAAAAAATCCTTTGAACAATCTATGCTGAAAACTTGTAAAAAGCATATTTTTAAAAATTTTAAAAGGTCACAAAAGAAGAATGAACATCTCCAAAATTCTGGAGGTTGCTCCAAGGTAAAGAGCACATGCTTTTCTTGTTAGGTTTATGTCTCTATAGTTAAGGCAATTTCTCTTTCTCACTCTCATTTTCAAAGCTTTTGCACAGCCAGTCAACATCTCTGAAATATTTACTAAAGCTATATTTTAGATATCAATTCTAAAATTAATAAGTTATTTCCTCTTGATGGGTTTTATATATACGTAGTGTTTTATAGATCCCAAAGAGTTTCAATTACATTTTCCCATTTGATATCCATAATAATCCTTGGGAAGAAGGAGGAAGAATGTTCGTCCCATTTTTATAGATGGATAAGCTGAGGCTCATGGGCTAAACGGTTTATTTCAAAGACACACAGCTAAGTAGTATAACCAGACTCTTTTGGCTATCAGTACTTATGACACTGGTATTGGGTCTATTTTACCCCCTTTGGTATCAGGCATTGAAACCTGGGTATTCTACCTCCAAGCTCTACCCTCAGTCCTTTTTATTTTTTCTTTTCAAACAGGGTCTCCCTAGGTTGCTGAGATTCTCACTAAGTTGCTGAGGCTGGACTTGAACCTGTGATCCTCCTGTCTCAGCCTCCCAACTACTGGAATTACAGGCATGCACCACCATGCCCTGCCTAGTCTTTTATTTGAATCTTCATCACTGAACAGATTTAATGGACTACTGGGATTAAAACTTTTGATCACTATGATTTTGATTAGAATAATTTTTTGTTTATTTGTTTTTAATTCTAGACTAAGTCTTTAAGCATCCAATCAGAAATGCTTATTACAGGCTTTGTCCCTGCCCATTATAACATCTACAATCCTCCCAGTTCTTGGATCCATCAAGTTTGATGAGTATTTTACTCATTATCACTGTGATTTCTACATTATAAAAGATATCTCAGATTAATTTAAAATACTAAATTATGGTGATAAAAAGAAGGAAAGCCTGTAGTACTAGTAATCAATATCATTGTTATCATACAATGGTAATGTTTTTTCTTTTTGCATTATAATCCCTTGCAGTTAATTGAAATTTGTATTTTCTCTCCCTTACATTGCTTACTTAGTTGGTGTTGAATTCAACCTCAGCTCCCACTATATCTCAAAAAGTCCTAAGACATATGAAGTCTCTGACAATCTAAAGAACCAAGGAGATGAGCCAGTCTTGTTAATGGTTCTTACCAACAATTGCAGTAGCTCTAAACTGCTAACTTGGAAGTGAACCTTAGAAGTCACTTAGAAAACAAACAAAAACTTGGGTTCTCCTATTTCTCAAGTGATTATGAGTGCTTTCACATATGGTAATGAAGAGATCACTTGACCAAAAGTCAGGATATGGCATCTATCTGGAACTGGGTGACAGAACCAACTGCATGACCTTCAGCAACTCAGATGTTCTTCGTCCCAGATACTCCCCAAGGCCTCTTGCCCCAAACACTGCACCTTCATTAAACCAACTCGTGGCTCTATAAGCACATTTCTGTTGTATTCAGCTCCCTCAAGACACTTCTTCCTAATCAAGTTTAACTTTTTTCAGTTGTGTACTTTCTATACCTCTGAATAACAGACAATTTTATGGTTGTTTGTTTTTCTATATCAATTCCTTTTAATAAAAAGGATTGCACATTTCCAGATTTCATTCTCTGAAAAAGTTTCAAGCTTCTTAGATGCTGAATCATAAATAAACTCAGCAACTTTAATTAAAAAAATGATAGTAATTACCTTCCAATGTTGTTCCTTCTCCAAAAAGGGCATCTCCTGCCCCGGAGGCATATAAGGCGGTCACAGATAAGGCATACCGAGTCCCCTCCTTTAATCTCCTCAGCATGGTATTTGTAGTATCTCCTCTCACGGTGACCTCTTGAGTCTCACCTCCTGCCACCGGGGTGTAGGTGATGAGATACTGTTTGACTTTTCCTGGTGCACCACTCCATGATAATTTCATAGTTGATGTGGTAGGATCAGAAACTTTTAAGTCTCTTGGATTCCCTCTAACTTCATTTAGAAAAAGAAAACAGTAACATCAAAACCAATTATATAATAAAATCACTTGAAAAATACTTTATTATATATATATATATATATATATATATATATGTGTGTGTGTGTGTGTGTGTGTGTGTGCATTATACCAAATTTATATCTGGGTGAGTCTACAGCAATTTAGGCTGACTAACGAGCAAAATTTAAGCATTTCTTTTTTTTTTTTTTTTTTTTTTGGTGATGGGAATTGAACCCAGAAGCATTCTACCTTTTGAGCTACATCCCCAGCCCCAATTTTTTATTTCTTATTTGGAAACAGGGTCTCAATAGGTTGAGGAGAGTCTCACTACTTGCTGAGGCTGTCCTTGAACCTGGGACCCTCCTATCTCAGCCTCCCAAGTACTGAGATTATAAGCATGGACCACCACGCCCAGCTCAATTGGGTCCAATATATTAGCAGAAACAAACCAATAGTCATCCAATTCCTTTGCTATGTTTATATAAGTTAAAACCTTTTGTGTAAAATCTTTCGGGTAATGATCTTTTGTATAAAATACTTTCCTTTAAGGTCCCCTAAAAGTGGAACAGAGCTCTATAAAATGTACCCATGTCAATTAGTATTACGATGTAGACTTTTAACACTTCCAAGAAGTATTCAATAAAACAATTTATCATTGCAATGCTATGAAAATCAAAAGAAATAATATTAATAAGATAAAAAACGATGTGTTGTTGGGGTGGGGGGTGGGACGCAGTGGTTAAGAGAATAAATTGGCTGAGACCAAGCCTTGGGTACAACTCTCAAGGAGCTGCCCATCCCTTCACAACTATGACATCTCGTAGTTCATGACTTTCTTAGCAGATTGACCACATCATCTCTGAAGGATCTCAAGGCATCCAAATCTCCACTGGCCATGTAGCACCCAGACAGTTTTACTCCAGAAAACAATAATGAAGAGTTACCAGATTCTTTATAGTGCCCAATACAAAAGGTTCCAGATCCCCAATAGGAAAAAGAAAAAGTAAAGTAAAGACTTACCAAAGGGAAGAGAAAGGAGGAAGAAGGGAGGTGGAAAGAGAAAGGGCTCCAGCTGAGAAAGCTAAGGTAGACCACACAGGGAAGGAGGGAGTGGCGAGCAGGAGTTAGGGCCAGAGACACTGACCACTCTGCGGCGGATATTCCTAGAGAGTATCTGAGGCAGGGCAGTAAAATCCACAAACTCAGACTCACAACTTCTTAGCTATATGACTCAGAGTTATTATTTACTTTCCATTGCCTCAACTTCTTATAAAACTGAGATGATAGTAATAACAATGTCATCAATCTATGCAGGGATTAAATGAGCTACTATGCAAAAAGCTTTGCACAGAACCTAATCCAAATAGGTGCTCAATAGTTATTCATAATTATTAATACATTCTTAGCATTTGCATTACTGTTGGAAACCTTAAAGATAGGAAATTAAATGAAAATTATGAATGCTCACTTTTTCTCAATGGGCTATCTTATTAAACACCAATAATTTGTAATGAATATCAGAATCCATCCCAGAAACCTAACTACTCCATTTAAATAAAAACACATTAATGTTTTAAAATTTCCCTGAAGCAGTAACATATAATCTGTTTTAATGGTGCTGACTAGTTTGATTTTTAATCCCCAGTCATCCCCCAATTTATAGTATTTTATGTTTGGGGGGATGGACTATTATTATTGTTATTTAGGTACTGGAGATCAGACCCAGGGGCATTCTATCTCTGAGCTACACTCCCAGCCCTTTTTATTTTTTATTTTGAAACAGAGTCCACTAAGTAACTGGAGATCTCATTAAGTTACGAAGGCTGGCCTCAAACTTGCAATCCTCCTGTCTCAGCCTCCCAAGACTGGGATTACAGGCATGTAACACCATACCCAGCTTAATAATATTTTTTGAAAGAATATTTAGACCAATCATAGCATTCAAGTTCTACTGACAAAAATAAATGATATCGTAAATAAAACATTTGAACAACTTTAATGTAAAAGAACTATAACCTAAGATACGCAGATAATGGAGACAAAGAGTCTCAGGAGTTGTGTTATACGGCTAGCTGTAAGACTCTCCCCTCTACTCTAAGATTTGGGTTGTTACTGATGATCAGCGTATTTCCTTTACCTTCTTCAGTGGCTGCGTTTCCAGTCAGTGGAGATCCAGGTCCTGAGAAATACTCGGGAATTACAGTTACTTCGTATTTTGTGTCTGGAGTCAGGTGGTCTAGTGTTCTCCTCCTCTGATTTGCTGGGGTGGTAACTTCTCTGCTATCCCCACCAGTAACTGGCTTATATATAATTCGATACCTTAAAACCTTCCCTGGAGCTTGAGTCCAGGTAATTTTAAAACTATCCGTAGTCTCATCTGTCACTTTCAGGTTTCGAGGTGCTCCTTTTACTGAAATAAAAATACATGTATCTTTTTTAAAAAGCTAAATTTATGGTTAAAATACCAAAACTAGTTGGGGTTTTTTTGTGTGTTTGCTTTTGTTTTTGTTTGCAGTACTGGGGATTGAACTCAGGGGCATTCTACCTCCGAGCTATACCCCCAGCCCTATTTTTTATTCTTTATTTTGAAACAGGGTCTCACTAAGTTGCAGAGTGCCTCACTAGGTAGCTGAGGCTGGCCACGAACCCACATCCTCCAGTCTCAGCCTCCCAAATGCTGAGATTACAAGCCTGCCCGGCTTAAAATACCAAAACTAGTTTTGCAAAATTAAATTACAACATTTCTTTAACTAAACCCATGAGCAATTTTTTTTTTTTTATGAATACCCTGGTTATTGCATTCATTTAGCCCCAGATAAATAGATTAGCTGTGTGTGTATGTGTGTGTGTGTGTGTGTGTGTGTGTGTGTGTGTGTGTGTTACTGAGAATTGAAACCAGGGGCATTCTGCCACTGAGCTACACCTCCAGCCATATTCTATTTTTTATTTTGAAAGAGTGTCTCACTAATTGCAAAGGGCTTCACTAAGTTGCTGAGGCTGTCCTTGAACCTGTGATCCTCCTATCTTAGCCTCCCAAGTACTGAGATTACAGGAATGTGCCATCATGCTGGCTCCATATATAGGGTTTTAGCTCTACAGTCATTTGGCTTGAAGATAATTGAAGCATATATGTGAAGGAGCAAGCCTGTGACAGGTACTTACTGAACACTAGTTAGATCTAAATCTTGAAGTTAATTGCAATGTGGATATACTCACAGATTCACAGTCTTCAATGAACTTCTCATTAAGCCCAAATGAGAATGGCATTTGGATTTGTGTTTAATAAACATGTTTAAATGTACTGTTTGTCCCAAGGGGTAAACCATCCATGTGGACAACACATTCAAGAAAGGTGAACTCAAGGTCATTGTGTTCTCAGTTCACACTGTGAATGAAACTATAGTGTGACATGCCTGTATATACCCCCAAAATTAGGACTTTAGTTCAAAATCCAACACATCAATAGATTATTCCATGTGCTGTGGGTGGGGGGGACAGGGCTATTTCTCAAGGAAAGAGAGAAATGGTAGTTGGCAGACTTCCACCCATGATTCATTTCATATGGCAAAGAAATAGACAAAATTAGAACAAATGAGGCAGGTAGACTGATAGACTTGGACTGGTTCTGAAATTTACCAGATACGTAATGGTGAGCCTCAGATTATCCAGCAGTAAAACATAACTATTTATTGGATTACTGAAATGATTGAATGAGATAACTTGTGGGAAATATTTAGCATAGAATTTGACACAGAGCAGGAGCTAAAAGTTTAACTCAAAGTATTGAATGAATTCAAGTATTTAAATCAAAGTATTGAATTAATTCCTTACTGACTAAAGGAAGTTTAAATCCCCAATTTATTACAAACAGAAGAGCTGAAAAAGCATTACCAAATTCTATTGTAATAGCCCAGTGGCCAAAAACAAGAGTGTACATAAATTTGGTAGCCTTTACTCCAAACCCCTTTATTTGGAGGGAGGAACATTTAATTATTTATTTATTTATTTATTTATTTATTTATTTATTTATTATTTTTGGTACTAGGGATTGAACCCAGGGGCATTCTACCTCCAAGCTACACCCCCAGTCCTTTACAAGGGTGTACCATCATGCAGGGCTGACCTCAAACCTGCAATTTTCCTGTCTCAGCCTCCCAAATACTGGAATTACAGACATGCACCACCATACGTGGCTAAGGAGTCATTTTTTAATTTTTTTTTTTTTTTTTTTTTTTTTTTTGCAGTACTGGGGATTGAGCTCAGGGGCATTCTACCTCTGAGCGATACCCTCAGCCCTATTTTTTATTCTTTATTTTGAAACAGAGTCTCACTAAGTTGTGGAGGGCCTCACTAGGTAGCTGAGGCTGGCTGCAAACCAGGATCCTCTGATCTCAGCCTCCCACATGCTGGGATTACAAGTATGTGCCACCATCCCCAGCTTCTATGGTTTGTTTTTATGAAAAAAAAAATTATGAAAAAGGAATTCTGTCAACAGTAAAAAGAGGGAAACAATGTTCCCTGGCATAAAGCAAATGGTGTCAATATATTTATAAGCAGAGTAAAGTTGTTCCACCTATTAAAAAGGACAAAAGTAAAAATAATTGTGGAGAGTGCAGCTGTTCAAGAGTTGGGAGTATTGAATAGCCTAAGTCTCAGGTTTGGGTACGCTACAATGGGAGAGTTAACTTTCAGAGCCTCCCATCTCTTCCTACAAACAACCAGTACTCACTCCCTCAGCAATTTAGTAAGATCCTTAGCAACTTAGTGATATCCTATCTCTATCTCAAAATAAAAAATAAAAATGGCTGAGGGTATAGCTCATAGGTAAATGTCCCTGGGTTCAATCTCCAGTAGGAGAGAAAGAGAGAGAGAGAGAGAGAGAGAGAGAGAGAGAGAGAGAGAGAGAGAGAGAGAGAGAGAGAGAGAGAGAGAGAAAGAATAAGAGAAAGAGGAGGAGGAGGAGAGGAGGAGGAGGAGGAGGAGGAGGAGGAGGAGGAGGAGGAGGAAAGGGAGAAAGAGAGAAAGGAGAGTAATTGTGCTGTCTTATTCTTCTTTTAACCAGGTATAATTGGTGCACCTTAAATATTATACATAGCAAATTATGTCAAAAAGTATTCAATTCTATCCAATAAAGAGAACACAACTAAACAAATGCTTCTTCAAGCATTGATAAAATTAGTACATCTATGTCCATCAAAGAACAATAGTTAAAATGTATATGTAATATCCATTGATGGATGAATAAACAAAATGTGGTATATCCATACATGGAACAATATTCAGACTTAAAAAGAGAATTCTGATACATGCTTCACTAAGTACATTGTACTACGTGAAGTAAGTCAGACACAAAAGGACAAATACTGTACGATTCCATTCTCAATTCTCTCAGAATGAAAAAATTCGTACACAAAAAGTAGAATGGTGGTTTCTAGGAGCAGGGAAATCAGGGAATGGGGAATTCTTACTTAATGGCTGCAGAGTTTCAGTTTTGCACACTCCACAGATGACTGGTAGTGATGGTAGCACAAGATAAACATACTTAATTCCACTGAAATGTACTCTCAGAGGGCTAAAACTATTAATTTTATGTTATGTATGTTTTACCACAATTTTTAAGAAAGGAAAAAATGTGGCAATACATATGTGCCATTAGCTTCATTAGGAAAATAAGACAATTGCAGAAGTATTCAAAATATGACATTGATGAACTGTAGGAATAAGATGGATGAATACTCATCCATTGGTATTTCAAAAGTTAATTCCATAATTATCAACAATTCTCTGTCTCTTCACCTCCGATTCATCATAATAAATCTAGAACTTTTTACTTAAAAAAGGTTTTCCTCTTCCTTATAAGACTTATGAATAGCTGTATGTTAAATACGCTGAATCTTATGAAGACTATAGAGCAGATGGTTATTGCAGACTGTAACTTCCTTCTACAGTAAGTGACCAGCTTTTGGGAAAACCCAGTGGAAAGCCATCCCACCTTCTGCAGTGGTTTCCTCTCCAGCCAGGGGAAGGCTGAAGCCGTCCTCATATTCTGCTGTCACGTTCACCAAGTACAGGGTCTCTGGCTTCAGGTTGTTGAGAACCACACTGGAGCTTGATGCTGGCTCCACCACCGTGACCTCGTCGTCCCCAGCAGCCTCCTTGTAGGTGATGTGATAGGAAAAAACATTTTCTCCAGCAGGAGACCAGTTGGCTTTGAAACTGTTAGCAGTTACCTGAGAAAAATGAAGATCCTTTGGAGGCACATAAGCTATTAAAAAAAAAAAAAAAAAGACTTCGTTTAAGATGTTTAAATCTATAAAACAAAAATGGACCTAACAACTGCATGTTTCTGAAATGGCTTATATTCATTTGGCCACTGCAGCCAACATACTGAGTAAATCTTCCACACTGACCAGTGAGGGAAGGAGGCCTCTCACGTACAGTCCTACAAGTAGGTCCTGCTCATTTGCCTTGACCATCCATAAGAATAAGTGATGTCATATAAATGTCTAATTAAAACTGAACCTTGAGCTCTTAAGATGAAGCAGTAATAGAACAGCCCTCCTCATGTGAAGAATATTTAAACAGTAACAGATCTAAAAAGAACCATCACAATTTTCCTATTCATTCCTGGTACTTGGATGTTAACCTATGGAGGTAGATAGATGTTTCAAACTAAAACTAATTATTTTTTCCTAACAAAAGAACATTTATTAAACTAAGCATGTACTAACCTAAATCATAGGAAGAGACTATGGTTTTATTTTTTGTTTTGTTTTGTTTGCAGTACTGGGGATTGAACTCAGAGGCATTCTACCTCCGAGCTATACCCCCAGCCCTATTTTTTATTCTTTATTTTGAAACCATGTCTCACTAAGTTGTGGAGTGCCTCACTAGGTAGCTGAAGCTGGCCTCGAACCTGGATCCTCTGGTCTCAGCCTCCCAAATGCTGGGATTACAAGCATGCGCCACCACGCCCAGCTGGAAGAAACTATGTTTAATGACCACTGTCTGTCCTGTCCTTAGGAAACACACACTCAAACTGGAGAGATAACAGAGCATGTGGCTATTAACAACAACAACAACAACAGCACACATGAATGCCAAACAAGGGAAAGTGCTAGTGAGGGTCACAGTGCTTGGTGAAAGGGATGGTACTTTTAACTGAACATTGAAAACTAGAATCTAAACCAATGAAAAAGGAGGACAGGGAACTCTGGCTGTGAAGGATGTGGCCAAAAACATGATCCAGGAAAGGAAAGACATAAAAAGAAAAAGAACTAGTTCAGCATGGGCCACACATTAAATTCTCAATAAATGATTGTTTTAATTAGCTGTGACCAATATTTGGAATATAGCTGCTTACAGATTTAAGAGCAAAAGTATCTTATGATTCTTCTGAATGAACAGCTTTTTCACTAACAAAGAAATCCAAATCCAGGAGAAAGTACTATCTCAGAGCTGAATAAACAAACTTCCATAGTTTTCAAAAACATAAGAAAGTTGCTTTTTCCTGTTTATAAAAAGAATTGAAATCCCGGTGTAGTGGTGCACAAGTGTAATCTCAGTACTTGGGAGGCTGAGACAGGAGGATCCAGGTTTGCAGCCTGCCTTAGCTACTTAGTGAGGCCCTCTGCAACTAAATGAGATCCTGTTTCAAAATAAAGAATAAAAAATAGGGCTAGAGGTGTAGCTCAGAGATAGGATGCCCCTGAGTTCCATCCCCAGTACCGAAAAAAAAAAGAAAGAAAGAAAGAAAAGAATTGAAGAATTATGATATCCACAATTTTATTTATTTATTTATTTATTTATTTATTTATTTATTTATTATTATTTTTTTTGTGGTACTGGGGATTGAACTCAGGGGCATTCTACCTCCGAGCTATACCCCAGTACTATTTTTTTATTCTTTATTTTGAAGCAGGGCCTCACTAAGTAGCTGAGGCTGGCTGTGAACCCGGGTCCTCCAGTCTCAGTCTCCCAAATGCTAGGATTACAAGCATGTGCCACCACGCCCAGCTCATATCCACGATTTTAGAACCAAAATTTTTTATCGTAAAGAAATAACTCACTCTACAAAGTCTACTAACCTTTTTTCTTTATAGCTGCCAGTTCTTGCTCAATTCTAAGGCAAATAGACTGTGTGAGTTCAAAAGATATCCTCTGAAAAGCATCAAAATCTTCCACAGTGAACACATGGGTATCAGCAGGAGGAGAAGCAATAGCTTCTAACTCTGAGCGAACAGCATCCTTCACACCAACCGCAAAGATTTCAACATCTGAGTTCCTTAGTTTTATGGCAGGGTCTCTGAAAGCATCTGATGATTTCCCATCAGTGATAAGAATCATAACTTTTGGGACGTTGCTTCTTGAGCCCTTGTTAGGCACAAATATTTTCTCTCTGACGTAAGTCATTGCTTTGCCAGTGTTGGTAGAGCCTCCTCTGTAGGGGAAGGTGTTTATTGCTTTAATTATGTCTTCGACTCTGGTAAATTCTTTCAAAGTGAACTCAGTATGAGGATCTCTGCTATACTGGACAAGACTTATCTGTACCCTATTTGGTGAAATCTCAAAACTTTTTGCAAGAACTTCCAAGAAAGCTCGAACTTTCACAAAGTTTGCAATCCCGATGCTGTAGGAACCGTCAACCAAAAAAACAATATCAGCTTTTATATCCACACCACGTGAGCATTCTGCAGAGAATAAGAAAGTCCATTAAACTTCAACAAATACAGATTAACCATTAAAATAGAGATAGCTGGTTTTCTTTGTAAGCATGCTTCTGTCAAAGAAAACTATTGCAACTATTTTGTCTGAAAAAAAGTCAAGCCTACAAGGCAGGCTGGCAGGTGGACCTGCACAATTCCACACCTGGCGAGGACCTGTGAACTCACCCACTTGGACTTTCATTGGCTGAGTCTTTTCCATGATTGAGACAGCTTCACTGGACGTCAATCCCTTCATGGCAGAAACACTGATCTGGTATTCTGTGTCTGCAGAGAGGTCTCTAACATTGAGCATGGTGGTCTGAGGCCCCACACTCAGAGCGTGCTGTCGGCTCCCTGTGGCCATTGGTGTGAGGAGGACTTTATAGCCAGTCACTGGACTAGGAGACGGATCCCATCTTAGCTTAATGTACTTCGATGAGACTTCTGTGGCAACCAGATTTGAAGGAGGCTCAATAACTAAAAAGGAAGAAGCCGACAGCAGTTGATAACATTGAATGCAACTCTATTAATTACATCTTTTGTGTGTGTGTGTGTGTGTGTGTGTGTGAGAGAGAGAGAGAGAGAGAGAGAGAGAGAGAGAGAGAGAGAGAGAGAGAGAGAGAGAGAGAGACTGGGGATTGAACCCAGGGGCATTCTACATCCAAGCTACACCCCTATTTTTCAATCTTTTATTTTGAAACAGGGTCTCACTAAGTTTCAGAGAGCCTCAGTAAGTAGTTGAGGCTGGCCGAGAACCCTGACCCTCTGGTCTCAGCTTCCCAAGTACTGGAATTACAAGCGTGCACCACCATGCCCAGCTTATTAATTAGATATTTAAGTTTGAACTTTCTCCTTATTCAAATGAATGATGAACATATATTGCCTGATACCCTAACTTCACCTGTACCTAACAAACCAGTACTGACTAGTGTCTACTTTTAGTCAGGCTGCTGAAAAGTTCAGGTAAAAAGAAAGTCTTTGGAAGAAATTTATGATAAGACACCTGATGCCTGTTTCATCTCTGCAACTAAAATTTCTGTTCCAGTTTTGGTGTTTCATCCATTACCTTTATTCTCAGGTCCCAAAGTAGGCACTCAAGAAGTTATATCAATTATTCATGCAATTCATCAAGAATTTTTTTCTTTCAATAATGTCATAAGAGAAAGACTATGATATATATGATGCTGAGAAAGAAAAGGCATCTATCCATTCTTACAAGACAGGTTCTTATAATTATACAAAAATTTAATCTCATTTAATTCTGTGTAACAAAAAAAGTTCAACTATGTTCAAAGTGCCACCAAACAGAGGTGAAATAATGAATGGTTCATTATGCAAGCATACTGTGTAACTATCAATCATGTAAAAAATGTTGATCCTTACTCACTGTAGAAAATAGGCATGCATTTAAAAGTCAGCATAATGTACTTTAAGACATTTCAGACAAGTCTCTAAAATTCTAAACTTGTCAATGGAATCAACTTCACAGAAGATATAATCTTAAATTTTTATTTTTATTTATTTGTTTATTGCAGTACAAGGGATTGAACCCAGGGGCATTCTACCTCTGAGCTACACACTCCTAGCCCTATTTTTTTTTCTTTAGTTTGAAACAGAGTCTCACTAAGTTGCAGAGAGCCTCACTAAGTAGCTGAGACTGGCTGTGAACTTGGATCCTCCTGTCTCAGCCTCCCAAGTACTGAGATTACAAGCATTCACCACCACGCCCGGCAATCTTAAATTTTTATAAATCAGCCTGCAAAAAGTGGGTACAAAAATGGGCATAAATTTATCCATCGTTTCCTAAAAAAAAGGTAATCAGGTGTAGTGTATAAAAATGGCATTTAAGTGATAAGATTTTGTGATAAGAAGGAGCAGGAAAGCAACAGATGTGCCAGCTGTAAGTCTGGCAAAAGCTTTTGAGTGATGTGGAGGCACCACAGGGAACAGAAGTCTCAGGCCAATGCCACAGGACAAGGAATTCCAATCAGAATGGCTATCATCTAGAAGTCAAAACACAATATATGCTGAAGAGGATGTGGGGAAATCAGAACTCTTCTACACTGTTGGTGGGAGTACAAATTAGTTCAGCCACTATGAAGATGAGTGTGGAGATCTCTCAGAAAACTGGAAATGGATCCATCATATGACCTAGCTATCCTACTCCTGGGTACCTTTCCAAAGGGCCTGAAATCAGAGAACTACAGTAATATATGCACATCCATGTTTATGTATGGCAGCACAATTCACAATAGCCAAATTATGGAACCAACCTAGGTGTCCATCAACAGATGAATGGATTACAAAATTATGGGATATACACAGGATAGAATTCTACTCAACAATAAAAAAGAAAATTATGTCATTTTCAAGAAAATGGAAGGACCTGGAGAACATTATGTTAAGTGAGATTAGCTAGTCATGCAAAGTGAAGGGTCATATTTTTCTCTAATATGTGTAAGCTAGGGAGTAATTGGGATACCAGAAGGTCTCCAGATAATGGAGGAGAAATCTTGGTGGAGCCAAAAAGGTGGTCTAAGGGAAGAAGAGAGGGAATAGTGAGGTACATTAATGGAATTACTACTATTAACTATGTATACATATGTGAAAACATCAATGTCAATCTCGGTACTCTATATAGGGAAGGAGGGAGATGGGGAGGTGGGGGGTGGGGCACCAAGTGCTATGTTCATGTATGTCACTGTCAACATGATTTACATTATGATATGAGACTATAATGCACCAATAAAAGCATATTATAAAAAAGAATGGCATAAACACCTGTGACATGGCCCCTGCTTCCAATACCGGAGAGCTTAGACAGTCATAGGACAAAAGCTTGGCCTACCTTTCCATCAATGCAACTGCACCTCAGTGAAGTATTAGCATGTTTAAGAGGTGGAGTAAAGAAAAGTAATACAAGGGAAGTGGATGTGGGGCAGATGGGTTTTGTAATAATACAGAGCAAAACAGCCAGGCATCAGGCAGTAAAACAGAGTCAGAGCCCATGAAGTAATGAGAAGTTCCAAGACAGAATCGGAGTCAGTGAACATTGCCAAAATACTGAAGGTTTGGAGACTAAAGGGTTTATATTATCGAGGCTGTAGCTATTTAGAATTTATCTTTAGTCATTTGTTGATTCTCAGACTGAAAGGAGAACAATTGTGGGAAAATATAAAGGCTTTGAATTGTGACTTTTCAGGTTCAGAAAGATGCTTGTGAAATGTGTTTTTTTAAATGCCTTTTCTTTCTTCCATGTATTTCAAAGTAATAACTGATAGAAGTGGGAAAACTTTCCAGATGTGGGAGGATCAGATTGATCTTTGAAATATTCTTAAAAGCTTTGAAAACATTAAGCAGAGAATGAGGATGGAAAATTCTTGTGTTTAGCCAGTTGATAGAAACAATGTTGTTATTATTTGAAGTTGTAGAATGCTAAAATAAATGTCTCCCCAGCCTGCCAATGTTTAAGTCAGAGTGCACAATAATTAAAGCAAGAGGCTGATTATGGATAGACAATATGCACAAAAGGATCTTAAAGGAAAGAGCAAAACAAAACTCATCCACCTCCCCAAAATTTCTAAGAATTTTACAATGACATAAATCATTGTGGTAGAGATTAAGACAATCCACTAATAAGTTGAAAAATGAATGAAATACAAAATTGGGTAATTATTGGAGGATGTATTTAGGTAAACATGTCTACTTCCAGGATACCTGTAAAACTCTAGGTGCTATAAAGTAGTGGAAGATGCTAACACCTGGGAAACACTCAACAAGCAATGCACTTACCTTCTTCCCCACTAACCAGTTCACCAAGTTGTTCATCGACACCTGAGCACACTTGGGAGATGATCTCATTCTGAATATCCACAATGGCATCAAAGTTGGCCACGTTGAAAACATGGTTCAGTGAAGGTGTAGACGCAATCTGCTTGAGTTCTTTTGCATCTGCAGCTTTAATGCCTAAAAAACACAAGATCAAGGATATATTGAAATGGGAGAGGTGTTGACTCGAAGTTCTGTGTGTCCTCAATCTTTGGAGGCTGAAGACATTTTCAAATCCTCACTAAGCCTTAGGCCAGAAGTGCTGTGCTTCATAAAGCATGTGCAACTGTTCAGATGACAAAAGCAATTTATGATTTCACATAAAATGAATGGCCAAAGAGGAAAGCAACTGGTTAGTAAAACAGAGTGAGCTTGCATCCCAGGCATGCCATCATTTGTTGCTGCCATCTGTAAAGATAATACTTTTTTATTCCAGAGTCCTGAATGAGCTAGAGCCCTCTGAATTCTTCAAGTATTACATAATATAGGAAACACATAAAACACTTAATGATAATACAAGGAGGATCTTTATTAGAATCATTGGCCCAGTATTCTTTGAAAAATAGAGAGCTGGCATAGAATGTGGCTAGAATCTCACTTAACACATATGCTAAGGGCGTGGTACGAGGGAGATGAGCAGAATTTTTACTCAAAGACACTTTGGCTTAATACTACACTGTAAAATGCAGTAAACACTTCTTATAGCATCCTTCCTTGAAACATGAATCCTTCAGCCTCCCAAGCATTAAGCATGTTGAAGCCAGATCTACAATGAAAATAATTAGACAAACCTAACCTACCCAAAGAGAAAACTTCAACTCCAATATTACGAAGCTCTCGTGCAGGAATTTCCACTTCATCCTGGGATTTGCCATCCGTAATAATAATTGCCACTTTAGGAAAGCCAACTCTTGCTCCAGCAGATTCCGTGAAAGTATTTTTAACTAAGTAATCAATGGCATCCCCTAAAGGAAAAAGGAAATATGTTCATTCACTATATACTGCCCAATTTTGGACTGCCAAAGTCCAAAACTATGTGATTAACCTCAAGACATTTAATACATGATAATCAAGTAATGCTTAATTTCTTTCCAAAATAGATATTTCACTTATTTGAAACAATAGTACATACCTGTCATTGTGTTACCCCCTTTGTATGGAATTTTTTTAATTGCAGCAAGAAGCTCATCCCTCTGGTAGTGTTGATTTAAGTTAAACTCGGTCCTAGTATCAGAGCTGTACTGAATGACTCCAACCCTTGTCTTCTCCTCCCCAATGTCAAAAGCAGACACAAGAGCAGCAATAAAGTCTAAGATGTACTTGAAATTGTTTCTTCCCACACTCCAGGAACCATCCACAAGGAAAACTAAGTCAGTCCAGGCACTGACAGAGCATTCTGAAATACATTTGATACATTTTTATATGATGGATTCTTAAGTCAATTCATTATTAACAAAGACACGCTAACACTGAAAAATGCTACCCTATTAAATCATTCTGTTCATTAGAGTATATTTTTCCATTGTTCTTCATTCAAATGCACAAAAGAATATAAAATTTTATTAGTCCACATGGAAGCTTTTGCAGCGCCTTATTCAAGATGTATTTATGGAACTAGATGTCTTTAAATTTCTAGATAAGACATTATGTGAGAAGAAATAATCAGAATATAACATGCTGTCTAGGAGAATCTGATCCAAAAATTTGGCTATCAACCTATTTCAATAAGCTACCCTCATTCTTCTCTTCATTATATAAAAAAGCATCTGAGAGATATTAAAAAGAAATGTAAGCAAAATGTTAAAGTGTTTTTTCTTTTCCTTTAATTTTCTTTTTTTTGTGTGTGGTACTGGAGGTGGGGGACCAGTACCCTAAGCCCTATTTTATTTTTTATCCTAAGTTCTTGATGTTGACTTTGAACCTGAGATCCTCCTGTTTCAGCCTTCCAAATACTGGGATTACAGGCATGGGCCACCATGCCCAACATGGTATTTATCAACAAATAAATGCAAAATAATTGCTGTTCAGATCAAGCAAATGTAGTTGAGTTGAAGTCAAGGTCAAATTTCTAAGTATTCTGCTACATGTTTTAATATAGTTGTCTCAAGTTTGCAATGGGGTTTGTCTAGAGGGTTTTAATGGAATTTAGTAGAAGTAAAACTAACCATAAAATTATGTGAAATAGTCAAGGTATGTTGTCCTGATTGTCAATGTACTCAAATTTGACAATTTAAACTTACCCTACTACATAAGGAAGGAAAATAATCATTTTATTCAAAAGTTAAAAATCCGTATGGTATAAAATATAAAGATACAACGAGTGACTTTTATAACTGGATGTCATCTTTTCTTCTCTCTGTAGTGGAAGGGCCAGGTTGGTTTTCATGAAAATCTGTATTTACAAGGCAACCCTGAGGAGATTTTCTGAAGACATTTTTTGCTCTTGCAGTGAGTTGGTAGATAATAAAAGAAGTATTTGGCTAGGATGAGAAGGAAAGGGTCCTGGAAAATTTTGCAAGCCAAAGACGAGTGGCATGCTTAAATAACTTTTGCACGCTAACAGGCCAATTTAAGTATATTAAAAACTCCATTGGGCCAGTAATGCTTTGGTTTAGAATAGTAGCAGTTTTAGGAAAATATTAGCATTGTAACTTCATACTACAAGCTTCATTTCAGATTATTAAATATCTGAAAGAATGATAAACAGTGATCTAGAAGGAAAGTTTCTCGATAAAGAGACCATTTGTGTTTATAATCTTTTTATTGCCATTTTGGGTCATAAAGCAGACTTTAACAAAGTGGCAAAAGTAGAAGAATACATCAGACAAAGCAATATAAGACAAAAGGAGGTCAATAACTATGAAAGCAAGACTAAATAAAATTGCTTTCATCTAGCCAAAAATGGTGGCGCACACTTGTAATCCCAGTACTTGGGAGGCTGAGACCGGAGGATCCTGGTTCTCAGCCAGCCTCAACTACTTAGTGAGGCCCTCCGCAACCTAGTGAGACCTTGTTTCAAAGTAAAGAACAAAAAAAATAGGGCTGGAGGTGTAGCTTGGAGGTAGAATGCCCCTGGGATCAATCCCCCAGTACCGCAAAAAAAAAAAAAAAAAAAAAAAAAAAACTGCTTTCATCTGGTTACAAATGTACCAATTGATCAGAGATGTCTTAGAGAAACTCTGGAAAACATCCAACTAAGACAAAGCAAATCCCCTGGAGATGAGCATAACATGCACCTAGACTTTCAACTGTATTTTCATGGAAGTTGAGTCGCTTCAAACACTAACCAAGGGCCTTTCTCCAGCCCCATATTTTTCACATATCCCTGAGTACCACCTCCTTCCATCAGTTGGTCTTAGCATGAAAAAGTGGCTAGAAAGTCAGAACTTTATTGTAACTACTTAGTTATACATATCACTTATATTTTCAGTGCTCGCTGTGTATAAGCCATATGGAAATTAATATGGGAATAAGATCAATCTCTCTATATATAATTGCACCATGTATACTATACTTATGACTTCTACAAATTCAGGCAAAAATGTAGGAAAATACTCACTTTGTATCTCTGGTTTTGCAGGTTTCTTCTCCCCTGGCTTTGACGGATCACCTGTTTGAACTGAATGAAAACCTAATGATTACAATAGGAAATGAACCCAAGCAATTTACATAAAAAGAGAATCTATTAGTTTTCCCCGATTGTCTTTCAAAGTGAAGCTAATGCTCAGCTGTCAGACTGCCAAATAAACATTTCCTTGGAAATAAATCATTTTAATGATGTTTTAGAGATACTTCAAGAAGATTTTAACATTTTGCCTGGAAAAATGTATAATTCGAACATGTTTTAAATAATTTTCATTCAAAATATTACATCCAGAGATCAAGAATGAATTATTCATATCTACTAGTAGTAAGGATTCCAGAAAGAAGGGTTAGAAAATTAACTCTGTATAATAACAAATTAAATCTGAAGATGGAAAAATCTGCAGAATTAAAAATATAAAAGCACTTCAATTTATAAGCATGCTTACTTGTTAGTTGGCCTATAACTGGTACACTTTCTTCTACTTTGTTGAATGAACTTATTGTTACCACGTACTCTACTTCAGGTATAAGGTCTGATAATAAAGTCTCAGTGGTACCAGCTGCAAGGGTAAATTCTTTAGTGGGCCCATCTGGAAATATAGGAAGAAAAAATATGAATGTGAAAAATCATTTTAAAATATCACACAATATAACACTATATTCTAATTCCCAGACATACTAAAAATCCGAACAAATCAATATATACATTTTTGGGGGATATTCAAACTTTGTGTGTGTGGGGGGGTACTGGGGATTAAACTCAGTGGTATTCTACCTCCAAGCTATATCCCCCAACCCCCGCCACCCTTTTTATTTTGTTTGGAAACAGGGACTTGCTAGGTTGCTAAAAGTCTTTCTATATTGCTGAGGCTGGCCTCAAACCTAGAATCCTCCTGTCTCAGCCTCCCAAGTACTGGGATTACAGGTGTGCACCAGCATGCCCAGTTCAAATATTATTTAATTATGTTCTAAGATTAAGACCTTGAACTATAGAAATTCAGTAAGTACAATGGCATTGTCATTGTTATAATCATATTCAATACTTTTTGAAGGCTCAGGATTCTCTTAGATTGAAGTTATACCAAAAGAAACTAACTGTTTTTGATGGCTAATGGTGTAACAATTTTTATAAATGAAATGTAAAGATAAAATAATTTAAACTGTACATTGGAGAAGAACAGAGAGAGAGACAGAGAAAGAGAGAGAGAGAGAAAGAAGGGATGGAATTAAATTCAAGGAAAACCCAACCTCAGAGAGTCAAATTAGCCTCTAAAGGGAAACAACTTGTGTGGAAATACTCAAGTGGGTGCATACCTTATTGGTTCACCATATTCTTCTGAATTGATGTAATTATCAAATGTTTCAAGGTATAGTGTCCTGAGTGTTTAGTTATATGATGACATTCTACTTCCTTCTAGATTCTGTTTATTCTCAATTCAATCAGAAAACATGATAGTTTCTAGGCACTAAATGCCTGTTAATATATAATTATATTAAATTTTCATCAAAGCATAATTAGGGAAAATGGCACATGTAACAGAACTGTGAGAAATGTTCTTGATTTACATGTGGAATATGCAAAATCAACCAAGACCCCAGGGGACATCAAGACATTGGGGATCTACTGGTTTGGATATTCACAGTGCCAGTATTGTGTGTATTGGAAGCCAATATTTTCCAATATCCAGAAACTGGATGGACCCTATCTGAAGTGTTTTTTTTACTTTGAAATAAATGCATTAGTCAATTATAAATATTTTTAGAGAGAAAAGATTCAAAAAGGGAAAAATAAATTCTTGGCCTATTTTTAGGTTATTGAGTAATTTTAAGAAAGAAGCCAGGTGTGGTATCACATGACTGTAATCTCAGTACTTGGGAGGTTGAGACAGGAGAATCACAGGTTGGAGGCCAGCCTCTACAATTTAGCAAGGTCCTCAGCAATTTAGTGAGACCCTATTCTAAAATGAAAAATAGGGGGTGTAGCTCAGAGGCAGACCACCCCTGGGTTTAATCCTCAATACCCCCCATATACACACACACATAGGTTCCTTGATAAGTTAGCATTTAAAGTTACTGGTATTTTTGTTTTGTTTTGTTTTGTTTTGCGGTACTGGGGGTTGAACTCATGGGCATTCTACCTCCGAGCTACACCCCCAGCCCTACTTTTTTTATTCTTTATTTTGAAACCGAGTCTCACTAAGTTGCGGAGTGCCTCACTAGGTAGCTGAGGCTGGCCGCGAACCCGGATCCTCCGGTCTCAGCCTCCCGAATGCTGGGATTACAAGCGTGCGCCACCACGCCCGGCAGTTACTGGTATTTTTAAAGACCAAAAGATAAGTCAACATAGCTCTAGTAATAAGTTATGTTGACATCATCCATCTTTACTGTCAGCCAATGAAGATTTCTTCTTACCACCTGGCCAATGGAAATAGCTATTTTCCTATTTCATTTTAGAACTAAAAGTTAATCAACAGACTGGCTTTCCACTTGGGCAACATCATGAATGCTAAGGTAACACTTGAGAACAACCATAAAACTGGTTCTAATTGTTCTGGTTTGTTACCAGATTCAGCCTGGTACCTAGAGAATCCACCTGGCTGAAGCAAATTCTGATCTTCCATCACTGTCACTCACCGTTTTCCCAGAGTGCCGTTTCCTGAATACTAACATGAGTAGGACCCTGGGTAACGCATAACAACTTGCCTCATCACCTAGCACTTTACATACTGAAATTCTCATTTCTTGACATTCAAGAAGAATGTCAAGAAATGAGAATTTTGTTTTATAATATTATAGACTACTAGTAATATTCTAATCATGATTTTTTTAAAGTTTATTCTTAATAACAGCAGCTTATCATAGCAAACCATGATGATAAAACTCAACAGCACAAAAATATGACAAGGGGTCCTGGGAAGGAATGTGTAAACCTGAACCCACCAAAGATCTTGTGGCATCAACCCAAATCCCTGAGGCTTGCGTAGTCTTGACTTTCTCTTGAAAGGGAGGAGGAGAGGAGACTGGATTATATCATCTTTGATGTCCTAAAAGTACAACATCTTGAAACTCACCTGTTGTAGGGTCCACTGTGATTTTGTAACCCTCAATCCAATCAACTGGTCTTTTCCATGACATATGAACAGTATTTTCATCTATAATTTTAAAATTCAAGTCTGAAGGTGGGTCAACTGCAAAAGAGAAAGTTGATATTAGTTACATTTTCCAATGTCACAAAACGGTATATATCAATAAAGGAATTGTGTTGAGCAAAGCTTACTAAAGTTGTCTTTGCATAAATTTGTTTCCAACAAATATAAAAGATATCTTGTTGGATGAGAATAAGATTAAAAGCTGACAAGATGTGACAAAACATCAGAGAGTATACATATTACAGAAGACAGCACAAAACACTTTTGATTCTTGAGTTGCTAGGCCATTCAAGAATGGCCAGCAAAATCAAGCATAATGGAAACATATTTGGTTACAAGTACATACAAGTACAATGAAATCACATATAATAACCACATATGCAAACAATTCACGTAACAATTAAAGGAATTTCAATACATGCTGAGTGCATTTTGAACAAGCATGCCAAATCACAACCTGCTTACAACCATAGAAATTAATTTAGAACATTGATATTATATTTTTTCCATACTATGGAAAGGAATCAACAATATTTTGGTTTCATTCTCTGCATTGTTGACTTGTTATTAAATCTCGGTCTATGTCAGAGATTAAAAACTACATTTAAAAATAAAGGAGAAATCAAAGGAAACTCTGGTGCTTCATAAGGAAATATATCTCTAAGTGTATATTCATGTTAACATAGAAAAATATTCAAAAATAATATAAAGGATGTTAAAAATTTATATTTATGTAAACAGTGACATACAGATGTTTAGAAAGCTAATTTTCTTCCTGTTTACACCAGCTTGCTATGTGTTTTTAAGGTGTAAACCAAAACTGTTATTCCCTTTGCAGCAGGTATACTCCATACTAGAAATAGCATTTTAAGTTAAAATGCCAGTATGGTCCTTTACAAAACAATGGTTAATTATGAAAAGAGAACACCAATGTATATTTATGGACATTTATTTACAGAACTTAAAGAAAACAGTGAGGAAGAATCAGCAATCTGAAGACATGACTGTGCATAAAAACTTGAAGAAGTCAATGACAGGAATAACTGAAAAGTACAGAAAGGTATAGTTTACATACAAAACTGTACAGCATCATGCATGTGTCAATGAAATGTTGACTTGCTTTTAGTTTCCCACAATAAACAAAAGCCTCCATGTACAATGGTCATTACACAAAGACATTTCCAAAATATTTTATAATGATATTCTCTCTACAATGTTCATGCCTCAACATGCAGCATTGTACTGACTCACTGTCAGTGCATGGTTGATGCATTAAAAATTATCACACTCAAAGCAGGTCCATAAAATAAGGGGATTTTCAGCCATACTCTTCTTCAATGTTTTAGTCTGAAAGTATTCCTTGTGAGTTAGAAATTTTGTATCTGTTTTGAGAGATTACAATTTCCTTTTGGATTTTTATGAAGATCAATTGAAATATAGTAGTAGCTCTGAGACATGAGTCATAGAACTTAACTGGGGTTAGAGATTTATATAATATTAATAGCATGTTTTAATGAAAAAAATTAAGAACACGTTTGCTTCAATGAACTACTGCTTCCAAATGTAGAAGATGGCTCTCTTTTTATTTGACACACTAATACAGGAATGGATGTTATTTTCTTACTTCCATACACAGGCAGTGAGATTAGAAAAATCATATACATGCATTGTTTACTTAACATTCTTCTGTCGATAATGATAATGCAAGGCTTAGCTGAAGTCATCATTTAGTGTAACAAGCATGCAACAGATATTAATAGGACAATAGGTATTAAGAATATCATTATAAAATATCGTCCCAATAGCAATGGCTCAGGACAAATTTAATGCAAAGGCAGACACAAATGGCCTGAGCATGCTTTAAAAAAAATCAGTACATGGAAAAACAGTACCACCAACCTTGGAAGGAAATTGACCTGAAGCAGCGGACATTAGGTTAAAACTGCTGAAGGTCAGCAGCGGCCCACCTTGTTGATGTCCAAGTGACCAGGATTCCAGATAAACTGAAAAATTGACTGTGGGGAGAAGTCTTTAACATTTCAGAGGATTTTAAGATGTTCATAGAAACTTAGATGTGGTACTTGGTAAACAAAAGTAGGAAAAAATGGCCAACCAACATGTGTAAAACAAAGCTCATTCCGTTTTTCTTCTTGCTGATTTTAACATATATACAACCTTCAGGATTGCCATTCTATTCATACATTTTATTTTTCCATGAAAAAATAATAATAGACATGAGTATGTAACCCATGTCAACTTAAACAATACAAAAATATAGTTTTTCTTAATTTTGCATTATCTTTATTAATTTTACATGAAAATAATTCACAACATCGAGACTATGTGTTCCCTAGAACAATGCCAATGCCAGAGTTTGTCAAATATGAAGTACATATGGTTTATTAATTGCAGAGAGCCATATTCGCATCGAATGAGAATCTGAATCAAGAACTAAACTAAAGAACTAAAACTAAACAACAATCTGATATGTTTATTCATAAAGCCTGAAAACTAATAGTGAGGAGACTTCTTTGCATTTAATGAGTATCTTATTTACTTTTGAATCTAGATTATAATCTGGGAGAATAAAATTTTTAAGTATTTATAAATCTAGCAGTTTGATTTCATATTTGTGAATAATGTAATTTGTTATCACAACACTATCCTATGAAAGTCTCATTCTGCTGAGATTTTACTGGCAGAATTAGATTTTAGAAATGACAATACTAGATAACATTTGTTGAGCATCTTCTATATAGAGAGCTAGTCCCTTTATATATTCTCTTTTTTTCCCTTATAAGAACCTCTTCATCCCTGTTATACAGATGAAAGTCAAAAGAGGTTAACACAACTAATAGGCAGAAATACTTTTATTCCACAGTCTGACTCTAAAGCACAGTTTTCTACTGTACTGATTAAATGTAAAAAAAAATTCAATCAAAAACTAACTTTAGAACCCAATGTTTATATGTTATTGTTCATTAATATATACATACATATTTTCTTTCTCTATTATAAAAAAAAACACTAGAACAAATGATGCCTGCACACCATGAAAAAATTCATCTCCAGATGTATATTCATTCAGATGGTATATTAACTTTCACATTTGTACAAGCAATTTTAAAACTAAAGTGTCTGAATGTACAATTAAAAAAAAAACTAATTTTTTCCATTGGGATACCCAACAGGAGCCTATTACCCAAGAATTTACCATCCATGGCAGAAATGAATGGGTGAATGGATGGATGGAAAGATGGGTAAATGAGGAGCAAACGCTCTAATAAGTTTTGGTAGGAATATCTGATGTGTTACATATAAACCAAAGCTTAGAACATTTACTAAAATGTCATCTTGATGAACTAAGAAGACCCTTAGTCTGGGATATAGGAAGAGTACTACCTTAATGGTAAAACGTTTTAGAAATGTGCAAAGTATGATGATTACTATATTCCATAGGCATTCATTTATGTATGTCATACAAAGTTAGTATATATTTAATGATACTCACCATCCTATCAAAATTTATATCATCTTTATTTATGAAATAACAAAAATAGTTGTAAAAATTAATATTTTAGACAATCAATAGCTTATATAGATACAAAATGTAGTCTCTCATAAAACTAAGTTGATAGTTGTTGAATAAAAAAAAAAGAAAAGAAAAGAAAAAGAAGAATAGTGTGGCCAAACCAGCACAAAACTAGTACTACAAGTCCTGGGTCTTGTCTGTGCTTCGTCCCTACAAAGTTGATCGAGTTAGTCAACTTCTCTGGGCCTCATTTTCTCATTTAGAAAATAAGAGAATTAGAATAAATGACTTCTAAGTTCTCCTCTAGTTTGAAATTTATATTATAGTATATGTTAATACAGGATTATGGGAATATTTATTGATTGGCATCTTAACCAAGACACAAGATAATTAAAACTTATGGTCTTATGGTCTCAAGGCTAATGAATTGATACTATCCAATTGTTCATCACATATTATAAATGATAAATAAGACTTATAAAAGTTAAAACTATGCTTCATAAAAAAGTATCCAATTCCAAGGGATATTAGTCATTAAACTTTAAATCCAATGTTAAAGTATAAACTTTCTGGAAAATGATTGACATACTATGTTATATATGAACCAAAAATACTTTACATTCTAGGCCATAGAGAGCACGGCCAAGTCATAAGGTTGGTAAAATCTATTCTGTAGAGAAAAATTATAAATACTGAAGGCAAAAGAAATTATTTCACCCTTTTTTCTATAGGACAAGATACAATGGTATGAAAAATATAATTCCTCATGTGAGTAGACAGAAGAAAAACAACAGGACAAATACAGTACCTCTACTAAAAAAGAGAGAAATGCAAGAAGTGAATGCCAAAACCTTTTAATTAATATCAAAAAAGGACTGGATTTTCAACATATTAAAAAGTAAGTATATAGGAAATGGTGAGAAAACAGTATGAATACAAGAGTGCAAGTATGAGTCACAGCTACTTTAGGACTTCAATCAAAATGACATAGTACCAAACAAAGATGCAAGATAAAATTTTGGAATGCTCAGAAAGATTTCCGAAAACTTCTGTTTCCAGCCCATTGTCCCCAGCAAGGCTTTGGCCACAGATTTTGTTAGAATTTCACAAGCTCCTAGGGACACTTAGTTGGTAGTTAGCACCAGAGCGGCACTGTCCAACATGGGAGGAAGCAGCCACATGTGGCTGTCAAGTGCTTGAAACGTGGCCAGCCAGTTCGAAATACAATGTGCCACAAGTATAAAATACACACTCGATTTCAAAAACTTAGTACAAAAATGCAAAATAGCTCGAGAGTGATTTTTGTATTGATTACATATTGAAACAATATTTGATTAAATAAAATATGTTGTAAAAATTTATTCCTCTTACTTTTTTCTCTTTAATGTGACTACCAGAAATATTTTTGAGCTACATATGTGACTTCCATTTGTGACTCACATTATATTTCTATTTGACAGTGCCAAACTGGAAAATAAGGCCAAAGAAAATGAATTCTATTAAAATATACTGATTTAAGGGGATGAGAGACAAGACATACCTTAAGAAAGCAAAAGAAAGAACTATACCATACGGAAATTAATACTAATTAAAAAGACTAAATATGAGAAATATGGAAATCATCAGAAATGTAGATAGTAAAATGTTCTTTTCAACTGCACTTTGCAAACTAGCCATTATCCAATTCAGAATTGATTTTTTCCACTTACATCATTTCCAACCTCATTCTTTTCCTAAGAATTCTCAAATCTTTTATTTTCAAATAACTACTTTCTTAATGAGCAATAAATGGGCTACTTCAGTGAATTATCTAAAAATATCTTTAGTAGTACTTCCAGAAGTTCCTCAAATAAAATTCTTTCCTAACAACCACATAGGAAACAGCACTAAAGGCAATCTCAACTGAATATTACATAAAAGGCCACTCTGAAAAGCCTCTACATTCACAAAATATTAATCAAGTAAGGAGAGCCAGCAAGTTTCTGCTAATTTTCTAAACATGTCATACATTTTGGAGCCTCTGCTTTTCCTAGTCTTCATTTTTTTTTTTCTTTTGTACCTGCAGTTCTGAAGTAGAAAGTTTTAGAAAACAGCCCCACTTTCCCATCACCTCTAAAAAAGCACAATCCACCCTGAAACTTGATAACTATCACATGCAGTATTTGTCCCTTGCTCTCCTCAGGGACAATTTTTAATTGGAAAAAAATTAGATACATTTTATGATATTAACCTCCCCCCCCCCCCCATTTCTCTTGCAGAATAAGAAGACTAATTTGCCAGGCCTCCAATTATAATTAAATGGCTTGTTCAGTGAAGTCCTTGAAATTCAGGCATCAAGAAGAATAAAATTGGGTTGAAAATCTAAAAAGGCTTTCGTTTCCTAGAGGGCAGGGCGACGATGGAGCCCCTCTGGAGACCCTGGGCTGAGCCCCTCACCTCCCCACGCCGAGGTCCCGTGCCTCTCCCTGGAGGAGGAAGTAAGCACTTAGAGAGGTGGTGCCCAGCCTCCCTGCGCGCCAGCTGGGAACCTTGGCGCAGACCCAACCTGCCTGAGCTTGGGTTGTTCTGGGCCACGCGCCTGGGCACCCTTCAAAGTAAACAAGGGCAGCAGAGCCCCAGGTCATGAGAACACCCCGCGGCTCCGATCTCTGCTAGCCACCTATTCCCCGGGCGACTGGATGGCTGACTCCTTTGCCTGCACGGTCTGCTCAGCCCATTGGCGGTCCCACAAAACACGAAGATGCGCAAGCTGGCGTTGTTGGAGTCTTTTATTTCGTGTTGTCACCAAGATCGCAGCCCGCCCCTAGCCGTTACCAGCCGAACAAGTGAGCGCTCCGAGGTTCCCGGGTATCCCCCGGAGATGTCTGGCAGGCAGAGCTAGATGCAGCGTCGCCCCCTCTCGGGTGGCTGGTCTTCTCAGCAGACGTCAGCCAAGGTGGCAGTGTGGACAGCACACCGCAGAGACAAGGCAAGGAGACCACACAGCACTGTACGGAATGGATTAAGCAGAATACAAGAGAGCTGGACCTGAGAGCTGGGAAATGGACAAACCTTAGGAGAAGGGGAGGTTTCTGTGGAGGAGAGAAGCCACAGGAGAAAGCACGAAGTGGGGAAACAGCAAGCAACAGAGGCAGGAAAGATCCTTATTCTCCTGTCTCCAATCCTGCAGTGTCACTGAGGAAGGGGAAGGAAGAGCCTTTTACCTTCTGCCTCGATGGAAGACAGGAGCAAGGCCACGCCCAGGGCGACAAGCGCTGGGGGAAACCTGGTCCTCATGCTGGGCCTTGGAGTTCACAGCCGCATCAAGGGATCTACGGGAGCAATCGAACAAGGACCCCATCAGAACCCGGTCCCGGCAGGCCTGGAACCAGGTTAGAACTGGAGCCTGGACAAGGTCCAGAACCCAGCCAAATCTGCCTTAATAACCACAAGGCCCAATCCAATACATAATGGACCTTTTGTGGAACCCCAGAGTTCATCTACATAAGTTTAATCATGGCACCAAGAGGAAATTCAGCCTTAAAGAGGGTCCTGTTTTCCTGGAGGCTGGTCCTGCAGTAGCATCCCCGCCTTACCAGCCCCCACATGACTTCATCCTGCCTGGGTGATGGCTAATTCAGAGGTCATTTTATCCCTGATTCAACTAAATGTCTCTTCCAGCTGGGGATTTTATTTGGCCTCTTTTTCCTAGCTGCTGAACTCTTTAGGTAACTGTACTTTAGTGGTAACAGGGTAATTTGGAAAAGTATAATAAACCTCTTTTACTCCTTTTTTCTTCATTTTCTTCTGCCTACAAATATACAGGTCTTCAAGGTCTGAAATGGATTATACAGAAATATGAAGACCCCACTGAAACTTAGCCCTCCTGCTAACTATTTTTCCATATCTGATAAATCCTTTACCTAAGATGAAGGAAAAACAACTGAGACATAATAATAATAATAATAATTATTATTATTATTATTATCATTATTATTATTATTATTATTATTATAAAAAGACAAGGCACTAGGAGATGCCAAATACTCTTGTTTATTTCCCCACAATATTTTTAGTTAAAAAATTTTTAGTAATAATCTTTGCATTCAACTATTCATTTATTCTGGAGGACTGTCATATATCCTCCAGAGGTAGATGTGTTCTATTCTGATTTTTCCTGATTCTGTAACTAGATTATTAATTCCTTATAGACAAAGAGTCTTATTCATCTTTCATGGTTTCTCAACACACAGTAGGGAAACATGTCAGCAGAATGGAATCTCCTTGAATACTTTAAGGTCCAATCTAGAGACAAAAGCTACTAGCAATGAACTGATCTGGGAGGCTGCCAGTAGCAAAACATAAAAATAGAGTTGACTCTGAGGTACACAAATTATCATAAGGCAACAGGCTGGGCCTCACAAAAAATGGAGGGGAGGAAGCTCACTGGTGTTTGGGAATCCAAAAATGAGCCAAAGGTCGAGCCCTCTTGGAGAAAAGAAACTGACAATCTCTAACCATGTCTTTCCAAATTATTGGCACAATACATTAGGGCAGCTTTGCCCTGTCTGAGTATAAATTGCATTTTAAATGTCTGATGAACAGGCATGCCAAATTGCCTGAAGCTCCTTTTATGAAGCCAAGATTAAAATTTGGCGCTGTTCTTGGGATCCAAGGGCTCTACAATTTCTTTCTTCCTAATTAACAACTGTTTGAC
This sequence comes from Graphiurus murinus, assembly GCA_004027655.1. NCBI lineage: Eukaryota > Metazoa > Chordata > Mammalia > Rodentia > Gliridae > Graphiurus > Graphiurus murinus. Next base: position 10,317 of record PVLC010002377.1, on the reverse strand, counting down.
ATTTTAACCCTCTTCTACATTGTTGAAAAGCAAGCGGTGGGGCAAGCCCATTGTTCCATCATCTGGCCTTAACTTTGCTAGAACTCAGCTGGCAATCGTTCTCAGGAAAAGTTAAAGGATACAATCGACCCACGAACCGCCATGTGCAGTTTTACAAAAAGAAAAAAAAAATCTGAACTCATCAAAAACCTGAGGATTGGAAGCGGTTTTGTCTGGGTCTAGGGCTCCACCTATCGGCTGTCTGACTCAGCATGAGGAATGACTATCTCACATTGGGGTATCTGAACAGTAGGCTCCGCCAGCCAGGCATTCTGTCTATATATGTTTTTTAAAAAGAAAAGTTTTCTCTCCTTCTTAGCCAAAACATTTGTCTGAATGTTTAGCAACACTTCACTGAACATTCTCAGACATAAATATCTGAAAGCAGATGCCCCTACGTGGCAGTGAGGATTCCCTCCCTTCTCCCTCATGAATGAAGATGAGTCATGGGGGGAGGGGGCTACGAGAACTGGTCCCCTTTGGCCAACTTCCCCTCCCCCGCGCCCTGCTAGAAGAGGCCAATTAGGCCAAATCCTTAACTCTCGAGCCAAGTTAAAAAGAAAATCACACACACACACACACACACACACACACACACACACACACACACACACACACACTTGGAGGGCCCCTCCAGATCCCTTGCCCACTACCTCTACCTTCTCTCTTACCCACTGCAACCTTAACCTTAGGCAAGGATGGACTTAGAGCTCATGTCCTTTCTTGCCCCATCCCTCCCAGCATTCCTTGGAAAGCTGCACTGTCGGGGTTGGGGGGGGGGGCAGGAGGAATTCCAGAAAGCCCCGAACTAGCAACTCGAGGGTCGCTGAGGATGCTGGATTTGAGTCCTGTGGTCCTGTGGTCTCCCAGGTTCCAGGTCCCCTCTCAGTAAAGGAACCAGGTGCCCACACGTTCTCTAACTCCTACACGCTCTAGGATTCGAGGTGGAAATCGTCTCCGAGGCCCCACAGACCCTGTGGGGTTTGGAGACGAGGTTTACTCCGGAAGCTAGGACGAGTACCCTAGAGCCGGCCTAACCCACATCTCAGATGCTTTGAAAAGCAGCCCCGGGAGAAGCCGGAACACTCCTCCAGGAATCTGTCTCCAGATGCCACACACACCCGCGCAGCCTGGACAAGCTGCAGAGCACTCAGCTGGCCCTCCAAAGAATTCCGCACCGTGCGTCACCAAAATACCTTCCCAGTGCCCCCGCTGCACGCCGGCACTCCCCGGCAGAGCTGCAGCAGCCGGATACTAAAGGACCGACGGCCACCGTAAACAGTCACAGAAGGGCGCACACTTCATTGAAAGCGACAGCATCTGTAGATGGAATTCCTCTACACGCGGAAACTTCCTACCTGATGCTTTGCGCACCAACAGTCGCCCCGCATCAGCTTTGAGTCTTTCCCTAAACTCCCAAATAAATTGCCAAACGCCTGCAAGACCCCTGCAAATCTCCAGAGCATCTCCACTCTTAGGAGTCCAAAGGATTCTGGCCCAGGATTCGTCCTGGCTCCCGTCTAGGCGCAGGCTAGAGGCGTTTCCCCCAGTTATCTTTGGGAAAGATGGGGTAGAGGAGAGCGGATAGAAACCAAACCGACCTGAGGCGCTGGTGACAGGTAGCAGCAGCAACCACGGCGTCCGGGCGTCGCTGAAGCCCAGCTCGGGGTGGCCCCTCACGCCCAGGCGACTGGCGCTGCGTCCGGGAGCACCTGGCGGCCGCAGGAGTGTGGACAGCGGCCCGGCCGGGAGGCCCAGGAGGAGGAGGCGAAGGAGGAGGAGGAGGAGGATCCCAGGAGGAGCGGCGGGCGCGGCTCCGCGAGTGGAGACCGCCAGGGACTGCAGCTGCGGGCGGGCGGACGCGTCTGGGGCGGCTAGCCTTCGCCGAGTAGGAAGAGACTCCGCGCCGCGGGCTACTTAATAGAGGGCTGTTCCCGCTCTCAGCTTACTCGGTTACGAAACGCCTGAGAAGGTGGAAGACTGCCACGGGGTGATGTATGCTCCTCCAGCGGTGAAGGAGGTCTACTTTTGGGAACGTGTGCATACTTCGAGCATTCCTTCGGCGTGAGGTGGCGATCGCCGTAGTAGCAGCGCCCCGCCGGGGGCGGGGAGGAGGGAGGGAGACGGGGGAGAGGGGGACAGCCGCAGCCGGGTTCCTGCCAAGCGAAGCCGCGCACTCCTCCGCTTGGGGCGGGCAGGGGAGTTCGGGTTTCCCTGTCCGTGCGCTTTTCTTTAATAAATTTATTTTTCTAAATTAAGAGCAATGAGGAAGGGGGGCGCGGTTTCCATTTGCGGAACTGCCGAGCGTGTAACCCGCGCACCCCCACACCATCCCGACCCCACCCCCCACCACCCCCACCTCCACCTTCCTCCCCCTCCGTCCTGGGTGCACTTAAAACCGATTTACAGGGTTTCCATTAACTAACTGTCTGCGCACGCGGCGGGCCTTCTGTCTTTTTCAATCTTCAAGCCGCGATTGGAAACCCCGACAGCCGCCCGCGCCGGGGCTCAGGGATGGGATGGTTTTCCCAGTCTTTCCTCACTCCCCCAGTGCTACGGGGTGGAACTGGGAACCTTAATTTAAGCCAAGAGTGCGGGAGAGGAAAGCTATGAAACCTAGGGGGTCTTCAGAACAGGAAGCCACTCAGAAAGTTCCATCCGCTGTAGAAATGTCTCGCCCGATTGGGACTAAAATCTCGCCCAGGGCGGAGGCTTCGGGACCAAGGGGAGGAAGAGGAGTAGATTGAAAGCCCAAAGACACCCCCCATACTCTTTCTTTCTCTCCCCCCCCCCCACCCTAGAGAGGCCAAATAGGAGCCTGCCGTTCTGCCAGCCCCATTGCCTCCCTCTCCCCCAGCACCCCACCCCTTGGCCCTGAGCGGGGAGTCTGACACTGGAGGTTGCCAATTTGTTCAAGGCGCCGGAGAAAGCTTCCAGAGGTCACAAAAGGTACCAGAAAAGCCCTACAGGAGAGGTAGTGATTACAAAAGCCCATGTGCTCAGAACAGGCCCTGCGCCTTTTGGCCTCTAGAAGCCCGGGGTTACCCCTCCTGGACTGAGCCACCAGGCACGTGCGCTGGGAGCGAATTAAGGCGTGCCACCCCTGGAATTGACTGTCGGTAAGAGTAGAAGCGGAGGTCAAGCCTCCAAAGTAAGCCTAAGCCTCTCTTTCTGGCTTGATATGACATTTGCAAATCCGACCTTCACTTCACATAAACTCCAACTTGCCTTTAGAATGACAACGACCTGCAGGACGTCCCCCCCCCCCGCCCCGCCCCGACTCGCAGCCCCGCGCCGGGCGCACAGGCTGCCTCCCTCGGGAGCCAGCGGAAGCAAGAGAGGAGAATGGGGAGAAATAGAGAAAAATGGGAACCGCCACCTCTGCACATTCTCTGAGCACACACGGCCCACTCACTGTCCAGCTGGGCAGCTCGCACAAAGAACCCACACAGAGCGCAGGCTTTTCCCCCTTCAGATCCTCACAATCCTGGGGTCTGACAAACCTCCAGTGCCTGAGAATGGAAAACCCAACTGTGCAATGCGGCTGCTAGGTCTCACCGCCCAGGCAGGCTTGCAGCCACGTTGCCTCAGTACCAATGAGCCCCTATCTCCATCTGCGGAGAGCTGAGCTCTGCACCGGGCCTGCCCTGCACCCGCACCCCCACGCGACACGCATAGTGGGAGAAGTCCAGTCCCCGTAGGTTCACAGAGGTGTGTGGGCGGGTGGCAGCGACAGGGACAGAGCTCAGGAACAGAGCAGTCCCCCGAGCCGTGTTTCTGTACTGGCCGGCAAGAGCAAGCTCTAACTGTCCTTGCGGCCTGGAATGGCCTTGGTGACAAGGACGCTGCTGTCCCTGTATAGAAAAGGAAAAGTGTCTTGCACGCCAGGCCAAGCTGTCTGGGGTTTTCATTTTGTCCAGATGTTTTCTCTGCGTGTGGTGTGTGTGTGTGTGTGTGTGTGTGTGTGTGTGTGTGTGTGTGTGTGATGGCGGTGCATCTGAGTTGCAGAGCATTTTACACTCTTTGCATTTAAGAGTTCTCTCCTGATGGTCTCCTGGGAGTTAGGCCGTCACCCAGCAGCAGACAAGGGCAGTCTTGAGCTTCAGCTCCTTAAGGCCGCACAATGTGTGGAAGAGGGCGCACATATTGCTCTATCCAGCCCAGAGGCACAGGCAGGGGACCCCACCCCCACCCCGCAGCCGCGTGGAGGCTTCTTTTGTTTTAGTCATTCTCGTTCACAAACTTAGAGACAATGCATTTGAAAAAAATCGCTGCAAAGGAGTATAGGTAGCACAAACCAACAGCTGCAAACGGCTTTTCTCAAAGAAAACAAATCCTTGCTTAGCTCAAATCTTCCAGGGTAGGATAAGAAGGGGAGGGGAGGGGGGACACCCGGGTCAGGGAATACCCGGAGACTCGCACCCACAAAAGAATCCAAGCACACTTATTCCCGGGGGACACGAGTGCAATTCAAATGCATCCAAATCGGCGCCTCAGGGACCTCCAAACCAGACGTCTGCTCTTTGGTCTCCTGGGGCCTTCATGCTAGATTCCTAGTGTGGTAAGCGGGCAAAGGAAAACATATAATAAACTCTCCTCCATCCTCAAACTTTCAATGGAGCTAGCGGTTCTCAATACCCTTGGACTCCGCTAAGGCTTGTAATAATAATGGTATTAATTGACCGAGGCATAGCTGGTTAGATTTATTCAGTTTTGTTGCGTCCTGTATTTTTTATTCCTCAGACAATTCCCCAGGGCTCCCTCTCCTCACTCTCTCTTCTCCTCCCACCTCTTCTCCCTCTGAGTCCTGGGTTCCCGTCGGGGCCACACCCTCAGATTTCTTGTCCCACAGCGCTATCTAGCGGTCATCTCGAACCCTGGCATCGAAGGTCAAAGTTACAGAAGGCAGAATTGGGAAGTTGTTGACAGTTTTACAAGTCTTGGGGTAGTTTTTCATCTATCTGATTTTCAGGACCGAGAGGCAACGGGTTGGCAGAACAAGGGAAAGGGAAGCATAAACTCTTTTTTCTTTGATGCTGGGTGGAGATAAAACCCAGGGGTGTTCTACTTCTGCACTATACCCTCAGCCTTATTTTATTTTGAAACAGGTCTCACCAAGTTGCAGAGACGGACAAAGAATCTGCAATCCTCTTGTCTCAGCCTCCCATATACTTTCTTTTTGCCCGTTAATTAGACGCCAATAGAAACTCTTACTTCAAAGCGGTGAAGTTCTGGTCAATTTTCTTAGATGTGGTAGACAAAAGAAAAGATTTCCAGAAGACATTAAGGTTGCAGCGCTGCCATTAACTTCTAAAAGGGCAAAATGTTCTTGGAGTCAACTTAGCCAGCATTCCTGGCAACAAGTGAGACAGATTCTAGGTGTTTCCATTGCCTTGGGGTTGTGGGGCTGGGAGGAGAAAAGGAGATACATGTGCTAAAGGAATAGTTATTTGCTGCCCCCTAGGACTGAATGTGTTTTGTCTCCAGAGAGGGCTGTGGGCGTCTTGGATGAAGAAAACCCAAGCAGCCCCTGGAAACAGAGGTGTGGAGGTAGGAGGCTCTGCTCCACCTCCTGTGCTTCTCAGAAGCAGATAGGCAGCCTGACCAATAGGAGCAGAAAGTGCATTTATATCCTCTCTTTCAGCTCCCTCTGGGCAACTCAAGCACATGCATTTAATGAGCACCACCTAGGTACCAATACAGGGCTCAGAGAAGCCAATATAAGATTTAAGACCAGGACTTGGCCTCAAGACGGTTCGGAAATACTGGAGACACCTTAAGCAACTTCATGACCCAGTTAAATGTCCTAAGAGACTGTGCCCTCAATGTGTTTTAACATTAAAAGTGAAATACAAACCAACCGTGGTGGCCCACTCCAGTAATCCCAGTACTTGGGAGGCTGAGACAGGAGGAGTGCAAGTTTGAGGTCTCAGGATGTTGCAGTTAAGTGAGGCCCTGTTTCAAAATGAGAAAGAGCTGGCGGTATAGCTCAGAGGTAGAATGATAAGCATCCTCTACACTACAAAATTTAGGAATCCCAAGACCAAAGTCACCCACACAGGAAGGAATAGGAGCGAGCAACACTGCACTCCTCTGCCTTGTTTTTTTCTTTCTTCTTTTCTTTTTTTTTTAATGGTCCTGGGGAGTGTGTGGATGTGTGTGTATGTGTGTGTGTGTGTGTGTGTGTGTGTGTGTGTGTGTGTTTCTAGGGATTGAACCCAGGGTAATTCTACCTCTGAATTACACCCCAAGCACTATTTTTTTTTTTAAATTTTGAGACAGGATTTCACTAGGTTGTAAAGGCCTCACTAAGTTGCTGAAACTGTCCTTCGACTTGCAATCCTCCTGCCTAGCCTCCCAAGTACTGTGTGCTACCACACCTGGCCCTGGTACTAGAGATTGAACCCAGGGATGCTATACCACTGAGGTACATACAAATCCAGCCTTTTTTTAATTTTATTTTTTTTTATTTTGAGGTAGAGTTTTGCTAAGTTGCCAAGGCTGGCCTGGAACTTGCGAAGCCTCACAAGTACTGAGATTACAGGTCAGGGCCACAGTGGTGGACTTCCTCTGCCTTGTTGATGGTTTCTGCCTTTCTGAAGAACTTTTAAAATGGAGATGACTGACCTACTAACTTGCACCGAAACACAATGGTTTCCCAGACCACTAATTCATTGCAAGCCCTAGGGATTCCAAGAGGTATTAAGAACTGCTCCCTCCACTGAGAATGGAAGGGCATTTGCCTATTTTTTACCCTCCTTGGCCTCCTTACTATTCTAGAACTCTATCATGAAGTCCCAAGAGACCAAACAATGCAGACATGAGGCCTCTAGGCTCCACTTTGGATGTTTGAGTTGGAGTAAGTTTGCTTGGATTAGTTTGTGGATGTGAGTCTCTGAGTATTCTCTGCCCTGCACCCACAAAGCGTGAGCAACTTTGGAACAAAAACTCAAAGATGTGTTATTTTACCCTACAAGGTAGCCAGCTCAAACCTCAGGTGACCTCAAAAATCTGTGGTTTCAGAGAAAATAATGAAGGTTTAACCAGATGTGGTGGTGCATGCCTGTAATCCCAATACTTGGGAGGCTAAGACAGAAGAATCACAGGTTCAAGGCCAGCCTTGACAATTTAGTGAGATCTTATTTCAAAATAATGTCTGAGGGTGCAGCTTAGAGGTCGAATGTACCTGGGTTCAATCCTCAATATTACCAAAAAAAAAGGAAAGAAAAAGAAAACTATAAAGTTTCAAAAATACTATGTCCCCACACAGTATATTCTTAAGATGAACCATTTAGATTTGTCAAAAGGCAAGTCCTGCTGGGAGTTGATTTTCCAGTTAGCTCTGACCTTCTTGAGCAAAATGTAAAAGGCAAAAAGAAATAAATGTGTTTCAGAGTTAGGAATACAACCCTCTGCCACTTCTTTTATTTCCATAATATTCCATACTGTTTTAGTCACCCTTACTCTCACTGGGGACTTACAATCCATTTATCTTGTAACTATCCAAGTAGCATGTGGTACAGAATTTCTAGTCAGAATATTACTCTGTGTGCCAGGAAGTCAGTATGTGTAAAGTGACATATTTTTAGGTGAAAAATCATAGGAACCTATTTTTCAAGATTTTATCACAACTTTCAAACTTCTTTGATTGAACTGCAATAATGATGAGATCATAGTCAAAAGAGGTCCCATTGCTCTCAGTTGAACCTTTTGTACAAGGCAAAGTATAGCCAGACAAAGGCTCCTTTTACTAATGTGTTTTTGTACATTTACTAATATATTGAGTTACATTTATGGAACATCAACACCAGAGTATTCAAAGACAAGATCCCAGACTTGGAATGCTCCAAACTAAAGTAGGATGTGCCCTCTGGTGGAAAAGAGAAAAATAACTACTATCTGATCAGACTCATAGTTTAATCATTTTTAGCCTCACCATTCACAAAGCCATTACTCCAGTCACAGTGTTCACTAGGAACTATGGGAGGTTTCATTCATTCATTCATTCATTCATGACCATGTGAATTGAGTGTATGGGCATTCTGCCTCTGATCTAGATCCTCAGTCCTATTTTACTTTTTGCTTTGAAACAAGGTCTCACTAAATTGCTGAGGCTGGCCTCTAACCTGTTATCCTCCTGTTTCAGCCTCCTGAGTACTGGGATTATAGGTGTACACCATCATACTCAGCATGGCAGGTTTTTTAAAAGGCAAGCTAAAAGAAGTTCTGTTCCTAAGAAATCTAAATGTGGTAGCAAAGACTAAAAATAAACATGTGTTTTTTCTGTGAAAGTCAAATTCAAGAAAGGTATGGTGACAGTGCATAATTGAAAACTGAAAAGCCAATGTGAAAAATAATTTGAGGAAAAATACAAAGGAGAGAGGAACAAGATAAATGACATCATAGGAAGCAATCTAGGATGTGGATAAGTCTGTATAAAAAAAAATGAACCAATTTCTCCTCAAACCAATGACAATAAAAAAGAGGAAAAAGAGTATGTTTTTGTGCAAAAATTTAGAGCTATAGCAACCTAAATAATAATAATAATAATAATAATAATAATAATAATAATAATAATAATAATGTCAGGTACCATGGAAGGGGTACACAGAGGGAAATATACCATGTGATGTGTGCTTGTATGTTTTATCACTTTGAATCTCACTGTGATGTATAATTACATTGCACCAATAGAAGTATATTTTTTTTATTTTAAAAAGAACTATGGAGGGTTTGAGATTTTCATCCGACTGACAAGCTAACAAGTTAACTTGCTAAAGTTTCATGGCCACTGTCAGAAAACACAAGGAGCCAAAGAAAATGACTTTATTGTGGATGGTAACAGCAGTAGTCACAGGGCAATGCAAACATAGGCAGGTGATCCCTTTATCCAAAAAGAGCTGCATTACAGGAACGGAATCTGATGAGCTGGGACCTTTTATAAGGCCAATACGCCTGGCCGGCCTTTGCCCTGGAGGGACATAGTGTCTTTGCTATGCTAGACAGTAAACAAAGCTGCCCTTTGCTCTGGAGGCAGAAATCATCTCTGTCTTTCCAAACTGTTAGTATATAAGCACCCTAGAAGAGACCATGTGCAACAAAAGCCATGGGGTCTCTATTCAACACCCATGCAAAAATGAGAGGGACCCATGGAGAAATGTGTCCCAGCAAGCAGGATCGTGGAGAGTTCATGGGAGGGAGAAATCACTGTGTGTTGAAGTGGTCCCTGAAGAATTTCTGGAAGAGAAAGATCTTAAAGGGTTAGGAGTGAACATTTCAAGCACAAAGTTCAAAATGAGACGTTGAAAAATAGCAAATGGTAGGATTTTGTCTTGGACAATTAATAAAGCAGAATGTTTTTAGCAGAAGTTTTGTGAACACAACTGGGATGGCAATGGAGCTTGGGAGTAGCCGAGAATATGAATTAATATTAATTTATTTATTTACTTTGTGGTACTGGAGATTTAATCCAAAGGCGTTGTTCCTCTGAACTACACCCCCAGCCTTATTTTATTTTTTAATTTGAAATAGGGCCTCACTAAGTTGCTAAGGCTGGCCTCGAAACTGCGATGGTCCGGTCTCTGCTTCCCAAGTACTGGGCTTACAAGCATGTGCCACCACACATGGCTAAGAATTTGGAACTTAATCCTATAATAATAAATATAATTTACAGAGCATCTCCTGTTTCTATATACCAGACTAAGACTATGCCATATGTCAACCCATGCAATTTAATTTTTATATCTCTGTGCTATAGACAGGAATTAAGGCTCTGAGGAATCAAGTGATTTGCTAGTAAGTTTTGGAACCAAGATTGAACTCTAAGCTCTCTGACATCTAAATACATGGTATTTCCATCATATTAAAATGAATGTTAAACGTAGAAATCATAGTAAAATCTTGTTGTAAAAAAGGTCTAACCTGGCATCAGAATTCATGGTAATTTGCTGAAAAGACAGCCTGCAAGCCGGGAGACACGTGGTGAGGAGGTAAGTGCCAGCGTACAAGGAAGAGATGCTGAAGGTCTCTGTTGCAGTGCTCACAGCAGTAGCACACAAAGAAGATGACTGGCTTTATTTAAGAGATAAGGATAGGAAAATACTGTAAGATCATAGAGCCAAGTCCAGTTACTGAAGGAATGAAGATAATGCTGTGGAGAAGTTAGGGAAGGCAGCATGCAAAACAGCTTTATAAGTGCCTTACAAATGCTCAAAATCCTCAGATTTTTCCCTAATAAAGAAAGTTTAGCAAGATGTGGTGACACATGTAATTCCAGTT